>JAWPHD010024469.1:0-19112 GCA_037043455.1 Cyrtodaria siliqua | reverse complement strand
GAATATATATGCGTAAGAACTAAATATATATGCATAAGAACTGAATATATATGCGTAAGAACTGAATATATATGTGTAACACACTGAATATATATGTGTAAGAACTGAATATATATGCGTAAGAACTGAATATATATGCTTAAGAAGTGAATATATATGTGTAAGAACTGAATATATATGCGTAAGAACTGAATATATATGTGTAAGAACTGAATATATATGTGTAAGAACTGAATATATATGCGTAAGAACTGAATATATACGCGTAAGAACTGAATATATAAGTGTAAGAACTGAATATATATGTGTAAGAACTGAATATATATATGCATAAGAACAGAATATATATGCGTAAGAACTGAATATATATGCGTAAGAAGTGAATATATATGTGTAAGAAGTGAATATATATTTGTAAGAAGTGAATATATATGTGTAAGAACTGAATATATATGCGTAAGAACTGAATTATATAAGTGTAAGAACTGAATATATATGTGTAAGAACTGAATATATATGCGTAAGAATTGAATATATATGCATAATAACTGAATATATATGCGTAAGAACTGAATATATATGTGTAAGAACTGAATATATATGCGTAAGAACTGAATATATATGCATAAGAACTGAATATATATGTGTAAGAACTGAATATATATGCATAAGAACTGAACATATATGCGTAAGAACTGAATATATATGCGTAAGAAGTGAATATATATGTGTCAGAATTGAATATATATGTGTAAGAACTGAATATATATGTGTAAGAACTGAATATATATGCGTAAGAACTGAATATATAAATGTAAGAATTGAATATATATGTGTAAGAACTGAATATATATGTGTAAGAACTGAATATATATGCGTAAGAACTGAATATATATGCATAAGAACTGAATATATATGCGTAAGAACTGAATATATATGTGTAAGAACTGAATATATATGCGTAAGAACTGAATATATATGCGTAAGAACTGAATATATAAGTGTAAGAACTGAATATATATGTGTAAGAACTGAATATATATGTGTAAGAACAGAATATATATGCCTAAGAACTGAATATATATGCGTAAGAACTGAATATATATGCATAAGAACTGAATATATATGCATAAGAACTGAACATATATGCGTAAGAACTATATATATATGCGTAAGAAGTGAATATATGTGTAAGAACTGAATATATATGTGTAACAAATGAATATATATGTGTAAGAACAGAACATATATGCGTTAGAACTGAATATATATGCGTAAGAAGTGAATATATATGTGTAAGAACTGAATATATATGTGTAAGAACTGAATATATATGCATACGAACTGAATATGTATGTGTAAGAACCTAATATATAGGAATAAGAACTGAACATATATGTGTAAGAACTGAATATATATGTGTAAGAACTGAATATAAATGTGTAAGAATTGAATATATATGTGTAAGAACTGAATATATATGTGTAAGAACTGAATATATATGCGTAAGAACTGAATATATATGCGTAAGAACTGAATATATATGCGTAAGAACTGAATATATATGTGTAAGAACTGAATATATATGCGTAAGAACTGAATATATATGCGTAAGAACTGAATATATAAGTGTAAGTACTGAATATATATGTGTAAGAACTGAATATATATGTGTAAGAACTGAATATATATGCCTAAGAACTGAATATATATGCGTAAGAACTGAATATATATGCATAAGAACTGAATATATATGCGTAAGAACTGAATACATATGTGTAAGAACTGAATATATATGTGTAAGAACTGAATATATATGTGTAAGAACTGAATATATATGCCTAAGAACTGAACATATATGCGTAAGAACTATATATATATGCGTAAGAACTGAATATATGTGTAAGAACTGAATATATATGTGTAACAACTGAATATGTATGTGTAACAACTGAACATATATGCGTAAGAACTGAATATATATGCGTAAGAAGTGAATATATATGTGTTAGAACTGAATATATATATGTAAGAACTGAATATATATGCATAAGAACTGAATATATATGTGTAAGAACGTAATATATAGGCATAAGAACTGAACATATATGCGTAAGAACTGAATATATATGTGTAAAAACTGAATATAAATGTGTAAGAACTGAATATATATGTGTAAGAACCGAATATATATGTGTAAGAACTGAATATATATGCGTAAGAACTGAATATATATGCGTTAGAACTGAATATATATGCGTAAGAACTGAATATATATGCATAAGAACTGAACATATATGAGTAAGAACTGAATATATATGCGTAAGAATTGAATATATGTGTAAGAACTGAATATATATGTGTAAGAACTGAATATATATTTGTAAGAACTGAATATATATTCGTAAGAACTGAATATATATGCGTAAGAACTGAATATATATGCATAAGAACTGAATATATATGCGTTAGAACTGAATATATATGTGTAAGAACTGAATATATATGTGTAAGAACTGAATATATATGTGTAAGAACTGAATATATATGCGTAAGAACTAAATATATATGTGTAAGAACTGAATATATATGCATAAGAACTGAACATATATGCGTAAGAACAGAATATATATGCGTAAGAACTGAATATATATGTGCAAGAACTGAATATATATGTGTAAGAACTGAATATATATGCGTAAGAACTGAATATATATGCATAAGAACTGAATATATATGCGTAAGAACTTAATATATATGTGTAAGAACTGAATATATATGCGTAAGAACTGAATATATATGCGTAAAAAGTGAATATATGTGTAAGAACTGAATATATATGCCTAAGAACTGAATATATATGCGTAAGAACTGAACATATATGCATAAGAACTGAATATACATGTGTAAGAGCTCAATATATATGTGTAAGAACTGAATACATGTGTAAGAACTGAATATATATGCCTAAGAGCTGAACATATATGCGTAAGAACTATATATATGCGTAAGAAGTGAATATATGTGTAAGAACTGAATATATATGTGTAACAACTGAATATATATGTGTAAGAACTGAACATATATGCGTAAGAACTGAATATATATGCGTAAGAAGTGAATATATATGTGTAAGAAGTGAATATATATGTGTAAGAACTGAATATATATGCATAAGAACTGAATATATATGTGTAAGAACCTAACATATATGCATAAGAACTGAACATATATGCGTAAGAACTAAATATATATGCGTAAAAAGTGAATATATGTGTAAGAACTGAATATATATGTGTAAGAACTGAATATATATGTGTAAGAACTTAATATATATGCGTAAGAACTGAATATATAAATGTAAGAATTGAATATATATGTGTAAGAACTGAATATATATGTGTAAGAACTGAATATATATGCGTAAGAACTAAATATATATGCATAAGAACTGAATATATATGCGTAAGAACTGAATATATATGTGTAACAACTGAATATATATGTGTAAGAACTGAATATATATGCGTAAGAACTGAATATATATGCTTAAGAAGTGAATATATATGTGTAAGAACTGAATATATATGCGTAAGAACTGAATATATATGTGTAAGAACTGAATATATATGCGTAAGAACTGAATATATATGCGTAAGAACTGAATATATAAGTGTAAGAACTGAATATATATGTGTAAGAACTGAATATATATGTGTAAGAACAGAATATATATGCCTAAGAACTGAATATATATGCGTAAGAACTGAATATATATGCATAAGAACTGAATATATATGCATAAGAACTGAACATATATGCGTAAGAACTATATATATATGCGTAAGAAGTGAATATATGTGTAAGAACTGAATATATATGTGTAACAAATGAATATATATGTGTAAGAACTGAACATATATGCGTTAGAACTGAATATATATGCGTAAGAAGTGAATATATATGTGTAAGAACTGAATATATATGTGTAAGAACTGAATATATATGCATACGAACTGAATATGTATGTGTAAGAACCTAATATATAGGAATAAGAACTGAACATATATGTGTAAGAACTGAATATATATGTGTAAGAACTGAATATAAATGTGTAAGAATTGAATATATATGTGTAAGAAACTGAATATATATGTGTAAGAACTGAATATATATGCGTAAGAACTGAATATATATGCGTAAGAACTGAATATATATGCGTAAGAACTGAATATATATGTGTAAGAACTGAATATATATGCGTAAGAACTGAATATATATGCGTAAGAACTGAATATATAAGTGTAAGTACTGAATATATATGTGTAAGAACTGAATATATATGTGTAAGAACTGAATATATATGCCTAAGAACTGAATATATATGCGTAAGAACTGAATATATATGCATAAGAACTGAATATATATGCGTAAGAACTGAATACATATGTGTAAGAACTGAATATATATGTGTAAGAACTGAATATATATGTGTAAGAACTGAATATATATGCCTAAGAACTGAACATATATGCGTAAGAACTATATATATATGCGTAAGAACTGAATATATGTGTAAGAACTGAATTATATATGTGTAACAACTGAATATGTATGTGTAACAACTGAACATATATGCGTAAGAACTGAATATATATGCGTAAGAAGTGAATATATATGTGTTAGAACTGAATATATATATGTAAGAACTGAATATATATGCATAAGAACTGAATATATATGTGTAAGAACGTAATATATAGGCATAAGAACTGAACATATATGCGTAAGAACTGAATATATATGTGTAAAAACTGAATATAAATGTGTAAGAACTGAATATATATGTGTAAGAACCGAATATATATGTGTAAGAACTGAATATATATGCGTAAGAACTGAATATATATGCGTTAGAACTGAATATATATGCGTAAGAAACTGAATATATATGCATAAGAACTGAACATATATGAGTAAGAACTGAATATATATGCGTAAGAATTGAATATATGTGTAAGAACTGAATATATATGTGTAAGAACTGAATATATATTTGTAAGAACTGAATATATATTCGTAAGAACTGAATATATATGCGTAAGAACTGAATATATATGCATAAGAACTGAATATATATGCGTTAGAACTGAATATATATGTGTAAGAACTGAATATATATGTGTAAGAACTGAATATATATGTGTAAGAACTGAATATATATGCGTAAGAACTAAATATATATGTGTAAGAACTGAATATATATGCATAAGAACTGAACATATATGCGTAAGAACAGAATATATATGCGTAAGAACTGAATATATATGTGCAAGAACTGAATATATATGTGTAAGAACTGAATATATATGCGTAAGAACTGAATATATATGCATAAGAACTGAATATATATGCGTAAGAACTTAATATATATGTGTAAGAACTGAATATATATGCGTAAGAACTGAATATATATGCGTAAAAAGTGAATATATGTGTAAGAACTGAATATATATGCCTAAGAACTGAATATATATGCGTAAGAACTGAACATATATGCATAAGAACTGAATATACATGTGTAAGAGCTCAATATATATGTGTAAGAACTGAATACATGTGTAAGAACTGAATATATATGCCTAAGAGCTGAACATATATGCGTAAGAACTATATATATGCGTAAGAAGTGAATATATGTGTAAGAACTGAATATATATGTGTAACAACTGAATATATATGTGTAAGAACTGAACATATATGCGTAAGAACTGAATATATATGCGTAAGAAGTGAATATATATGTGTAAGAAGTGAATATATATGTGTAAGAACTGAATATATATGCATAAGAACTGAATATATATGTGTAAGAACCTAACATATATGCATAAGAACTGAACATATATGCGTAAGAACTAAATATATATGCGTAAAAAGTGAATATATGTGTAAGAACTGAATATATATGTGTAAGAACTGAATATATATGTGTAAGAACTTAATATATATGCGTAAGAACTGAATATATAAATGTAAGAATTGAATATATATGTGTAAGAACTGAATATATATGTGTAAGAACTGAATATATATGCGTAAGAACTAAATATATATGCATAAGAACTGAATATATATGCGTAAGAACTGAATATATATGTGTAACAACTGAATATATATGTGTAAGAACTGAATATATATGCGTAAGAACTGAATATATATGCTTAAGAAGTGAATATATATGTGTAAGAACTGAATATATATGCGTAAGAACTGAATATATATGTGTAAGAACTGAATATATATGTGTAAGAACTGAATATATATGCGTAAGAACTGAATATATACGCGTAAGAACTGAATATATAAGTGTAAGAACTGAATATATATGTGTAAGAACTGAATATATATATGCATAAGAACAGAATATATATGCGTAAGAACTGAATATATATGCGTAAGAAGTGAATATATATGTGTAAGAAGTGAATATATATTTGTAAGAAGTGAATATATATGTGTAAGAACTGAATATATATGCGTAAGAACTGAATATATAAGTGTAAGAACTGAATATATATGTGTAAGAACTGAATATATATGCGTAAGAATTGAATATATATGCATAATAACTGAATATATATGCGTAAGAACTGAATATATATGCGTAAGAACTGAATATATATGCGTAAGAACTGAATATATATGCATAAGAACTGAATATATATGTGTAAGAACTGAATATATATGCATAAGAACTGAACATATATGCGTAAGAACTGAATATATATGCGTAAGAAGTGAATATATATGTGTCAGAATTGAATATATATGTGTAAGAACTGAATATATATGTGTAAGAACTGAATATATATGCGTAAGAACTGAATATATAAATGTAAGAATTGAATATATATGTGTAAGAACTGAATATATATGTGTAAGAACTGAATATATATGCGTAAGAACTGAATATATATGCATAAGAACTGAATATATATGCGTAAGAACTGAATATATATGTGTAAGAACTGAATATATATGCGTAAGAACTGAATATATATGCGTAAGAACTGAATATATAAGTGTAAGAACTGAATATATATGTGTAAGAACTGAATATATATGTGTAAGAACAGAATATATATGCCTAAGAACTGAATATATATGCGTAAGAACTGAATATATATGCATAAGAACTGAATATATATGCATAAGAACTGAACATATATGCGTAAGAACTATATATATATGCGTAAGAAGTGAATATATGTGTAAGAACTGAATATATATGTGTAACAAATGAATATATATGTGTAAGAACTGAACATATATGCGTTAGAACTGAATATATATGCGTAAGAAGTGAATATATATGTGTAAGAACTGAATATATATGTGTAAGAACTGAATATATATGCATAAGAACTGAATATGTATGTGTAAGAACCTAATATATAGGAATAAGAACTGAACATATATGTGTAAGAACTGAATATATATGTGTAAGAACTGAATATAAATGTGTAAGAACTGAATATATATGTGTAAGAACTGAATATATATGTGTAAGAACTGAATATATATGCGTAAGAACTGAATATATATCATTAAGAACTGAATATATATGTGTAAGAACTGAATATATATGCGTATGAACTGAATATATATGTGTAAGAACTGAGTATATACGCGTAAGAACTGAATATATATGCGTAAGAACTGAATATATATGCGTAAGAAGTGAATATATGTGTAAGAACTGAATATATATGTGTAAGAACTGAATATATATGTGTAAGAACTGAATATATATTCGTAAGCACTGAATATATATGCGTAAGAACTGAATATATATGCATAAGAACTGAATATATATGCGTTAGAACTGAATATATATGTGTAAGAACTGAATATATATGTGTAAGAACTGAATACATATGAGTAAGAACTGAATATATATGCGTAAGAACTGAATATATATGCGTAAAAAGTGAATATATGTGTAAGAACTGAATATATATGCCTAAGAACTGAATATATATGCGTAAGAACTGAACATATATGCATAAGAACTGAATATACATGTGTAAGAGCTCAATATATATGTGTAAGAACTGAATATATATGTGTAAGAACTGAATACATGTGTAAGAACTGAATATATATGCCTAAGAGCTGAACATATATGCGTAAGAACTATATATATATGCGTAAGAAGTGAATATATGTGTAAGAACTGAATATATATGTGTAAGAACTGAATATATATGTGTAAGAACTGAACATATATGCGTAAGAACTGAATATATATGCGTAAGAAGTGAATATATATGTGTAAGAAGTGAATATATATGTGTAAGAACTGAATATATATGCATAAGAACTGAATATATATGTGTAAGAACCTAACATATATGCATAAGAACTGAACATATATGCGTAAGAACTGAATATATATGCGTAAAAAGTGAATATATGTGTAAGAACTGAATATATATGTGTAAGAACTGAATATATGTGTAAGAACTTAATATATATGCGTAAGAACTGAATATATAAATGTAAGAATTGAATATATATGTGTAAGAACTGAATATATATGTGTAAGAACTGAATATATATGCGTAAGAACTAAATATATATGCATAAGAACTGAATATATATGCGTAAGAACTGAATATATATGTGTAACAACTGAATATATATGTGTAAGAACTGAATATATATGCGTAAGAACTGAAAATATATGCTTAAGAAGTGAATATATATGTGTAAGAACTGAATATATATGCGTAAGAACTGAATATATATGTGTAAGACCTGAATATATATGTGTAAGAACTGAATATATATGCGTAAGAACTGAATATATACGCGTAAGAACTGAATATATAAGTGTAAGAACTGAATATATATGTGTAAGAACTGAATATATATATGCATAAGAACAGAATATATATGCGTAAGAACTGAATATATATGCGTAAGAAGTGAATATATATGTGTAAGAAGTGAATATATATTTGTAAGAAGTGAATATATATGTGTAAGAACTGAATATATATGCGTAAGAACTGAATATATAAGTGTAAGAACTGAATATATATGTGTAAGAACTAAATATATATGCGTAAGAATTGAATATATATGCATAATAACTGAATATATATGCGTAAGAACTGAATATATATGCGTAAGAACTGAATATATATGCGTAAGAACTGAATATATATGCATAAGAGCTGAATATATATGCGTAAGAACTAAATATATATGTGTTAGAACTGAATATATATGCGTAAGAACTGAATATATATACATAACAACTGAACATATATGCGTAAGAACTGAATATATATGTGTAAGAACTGAATATATACGCGTAAGAACTGAATATATATGCGTAAGAACTGAATATATATGCGTAAGAAGTGAATATATGTGTAAGAACTGAATATATATGTGTAAGAACTGAATATATATGTGTAAGAACTGAATATATATTCGTAAGAACTGAATATATATGCGTAAGAACTGAATATATATGCATAAGAACTGAATATATATGCGTTAGAACTGAATATATATGTGTAAGAACTGAATATATATGTGTAAGAACTGAATACATATGAGTAAGAACTGAATATATATGCGTAAGAACTGAATATATATGCGTAAAAAGTGAATATATGTGTAAGAACTGAATATATATGCCTAAGAACTGAATATATATGCGTAAGAACTGAACATATATGCATAAGAACTGAATATACATGTGTAAGAGCTCAATATATATGTGTAAGAACTGAATATATATGTGTAAGAACTGAATACATGTGTAAGAACTGAATATATATGCCTAAGAGCTGAACATATATGCGTAAGAACTATATATATATGCGTAAGAAGTGAATATATGTGTAAGAACTGAATATATATGTGTAAGAACTGAATATATATGTGTAAGAACTGAACATATATGCGTAAGAACTGAATATATATGCGTAAGAAGTGAATATATATGTGTAAGAAGTGAATATATATGTGTAAGAACTGAATATATATGCATAAGAACTGAATATATATGTGTAAGAACCTAACATATATGCATAAGAACTGAACATATATGCGTAAGAACTGAATATATATGCGTAAAAAGTGAATATATGTGTAAGAACTGAATATATATGTGTAAGAACTGAATATATATGTGTAAGAACTTAATATATATGCGTAAGAACTGAATATATAAATGTAAGAATTGAATATATATGTGTAAGAACTGAATATATATGTGTAAGAACTGAATATATATGCGTAAGAACTAAATATATATGCATAAGAACTGAATATATATGCGTAAGAACTGAATATATATGTGTAACAACTGAATATATATGTGTAAGAACTGAATATATATGCGTAAGAACTGAATATATATGCTTAAGAAGTGAATATATATGTGTAAGAACTGAATATATATGCGTAAGAACTGAATATATATGTGTAAGAACTGAATATATATGTGTAAGAACTGAATATATATGCTTAAGAACTGAATATATACGCGTAAGAACTGAATATATAAGTGTAAGAACTGAATATATATGTGTAAGAACTGAATATATATATGCATAAGAACAGAATATATATGCGTAAGAACTGAATATATATGCGTAAGAAGTGAATATATATGTGTAAGAAGTGAATATATATTTGTAAGAAGTGAATATATATGTGTAAGAACTGAATATATATGCGTAAGAACTGAATATATAAGTGTAAGAACTGAATATATATGTGTAAGAACTGAATATATATGCGTAGGAATTGAATATATATGCATAATAACTGAATATATATGCGTAAGAACTGAATATATATGCGTAAGAACTGAATATATATGCGTAAGAACTGAATATATATGCATAAGAGCTGAATATATATGCGTAAGAACTAAATATATATGTGTTAGAACTGAATATATATGCGTAAGAACTGAATATATATACATAAGAACTGAACATATATGCGTAAGAACTGAATATATATGCGTAAGAAGTAAATATATATGTAAGAACTGAATATATATGTTTAAGAACTGAATATATATGTGTAAGAACTGAATATATATGTCTGAAAACTGAATATATATGTGTAAGAACTGAATAAATATGTGTAAGAACTGAATATATATGCGTAAGAACTGAATATATATGTGTAAGTACTGAATATATATGTGTTAGAACTGAATATATATGTGTAAGACCTGAAAATATATGCGTAGAACTGAATATATATGCGTAAGAACTGAATATATATGTGTAAGAACTGAATATATATGTGTAAGAACTGAATATATATGTGTAAGAACTGAATATATATGCATAAGAACTGAACATATATGCGTAAGAACTATATATATATGCGTAAATAGTGAATATATGTGTAACAACTAAATATATATGTGTAACAACTGAATATATATGTGTAAGAACTGAACATATATGCGTAAGTACTGAATATATATGCGTAAGAACTGAATATATATGCTTAAGAACTGAATATATATGCGTAAGAACTGAATATATATGTGTAAGAACTGAATATATATGCGTAAGAACTGAATATATATGTGTAAGAACTAAATATATATGCGTAAGAACTGAATATATATGCGTACGAAGAGAATATATATGTGTAAGAACTGAATATATATGTGTAAGAACTGAATATATATGTGTATGAACTGAATATATATGCTTAAGAACTGAATATATATGTGTAAGAACTGAATATATATGCATAAGAACTGAACATATATGCGTAAGAACTGAATATATATGCGTAAGAAGTGAATATATATGTGTCAGAATTGAATATATATGTGTAAGAACTGAATATATATGTGTAAGAACTGAATATATATGCGTAAGAACTGAATATATAAATGTAAGAATTGAATATATATGTGTAAGAACTGAATATATATGTGTAAGAACTGAATATATATGCGTAAGAACTGAATATATATGCATAAGAACTGAATATATATGAGTAAGAACTGAATATATATGTGTAAGAACTGAATATATATGCTTAAAAACTGAATATATATGCGTAAGAACTGAATATATAAGTGTAAGAACTGAATATATATGTGTAAGAACTGAATATATATGTGTAAGAACAGAATATATATGCCTAAGAACTGAATATATATGCGTAAGAACTGAATATATATGCATAAGAACTGAATATATATGCATAAGAACTGAACATATATGTGTAAGAACTATATATATATGCGTTAGAAGTGAATATATGTGTAAGAACTGAATATATATGTGTAACAACTGAATATATATGTGTAAGAACTGAACATATATGTGTTAGAACTGAATATATATGCGTAAGAAGTGAATATATATGTGTAAGAACTGAATATATATGTGTAAGAACTGAATATATATGCATAAGAACTGAATATGTATGTGTAAGAACCTAATATATAGGAATAAGAACTGAACATATATGTGTAAGAACTGAATAAATATGTGTAAGAACTGAATATAAATGTGTAAGAACTGAATATATATGTGTAAGAACTGAATATATATGTGTAAGAACTGAATATATATGCGTAAGAACTGAATATATATGCATAAGAACTGAATATATATGCGTTAGAACTGAATATATATGTGTAAGAACTGAATATATATGTGTAAGAACTGAATATATATGTGTAAGAACTGAATATATATGCGTAAGAACTAAATATATATGTGTAAGAACTGAATATATATGCATAAGAACTGAACATATATGCGTAAGAACAGAATATATATGCGTAAGAACTGAATATATATGTGCAAGAACTGAATATATATGTGTAAGAACTGAATATATATGCGTAAGAACTGAATATATATGCCTAAGAACTGAATATATATGCTTAAGAACTTAATATATATGTGTAAGAACTGAATATATATGCGTAAGAACTGAATATATATGCGTAAAAAGTGAATATATGTGTAAGAACTGAATATATATGCCTAAGAACTGAATATATATGCGTAAGAACTGAACATATATGCATAAGAACTGAATATACATGTGTAAGAGCTCAATATATATGTGTAAGAACTGAATACATGTGTAAGAACTGAATATATATGCCTAACAGATGAACATATATGCGTAAGAACTATATATATATGCGTAAGAAGTGAATATATGTGTAAGAACTGAATATATATGTGTAACAACTGAATATATATGTGTAAGAACTGAACATATATGCGTAAGAACTGAATATATATGCGTAAGAAGTGAATATATATGTGTAAGAAGTGAATATATATGTGTAAGAACTGAATATATATGCATAAGAACTGAATATATATGTGTAAGAACCTAACATATATGCATAAGAACTGAACATATATGCGTAAGAACTAAATATATATGCGTAAAAAGTGAATATATGTGTATATATATATGTGTAAGAACTGAATATATATGTGTAAGAACTTAATATATATGCGTAAGAACTGAATATATAAATGTAAGAATTGAATATATATGTGTAAGAACTGAATATATATGTGTAAGAACTGAATATATATGCGTAAGAACTAAATATATATGCATAAGAACTGAATATATATGCGTAAGAACTGAATATATATGTGTAACAACTGAATATATATGTGTAAGAACTGAATATATATGCGTAAGAACTGAATATATATGCTTAAGAAGTGAATATATATGTGTAAGAACTGAATATATATGCGTAAGAACTGAATATATATGTGTAAGAACTGAATATATATGTGTAAGAACTGAATATATATGCGTAAGAACTGAATATATACGCGTAAGAACTGAATATATAAGTGTAAGAACTGAATATATATGTGTAAGAACTGAATATATATATGCATAAGAACAGAATATATATGCGTAAGAACTGAATATATATGCGTAAGAAGTGAATATATATGTGTAAGAAGTGAATATATATTTGTAAGAAGTGAATATATATGTGTAAGAACTGAATATATATGCGTAAGAACTGAATATATAAGTGTAAGAACTGAATATATATGTGTAAGAACTGAATATATATGCGTAAGAATTGAATATATATGCATAATAACTGAATATATATGCGTAAGAACTGAATATATATGCGTAAGAACTGAATATATATGTGTAAGAACTGAATATATATGTGTAAGAACAGAATATATATGCCTAAGAACTGAATATATATGCGTAAGAACTGAATATATATGCATAAGAACTGAATATATATGCATAAGAACTGAACATATATGCGTAAGAACTATATATATATGCGTAAGAAGTGAATATATGTGTAAGAACTGAATATATATGTGTAACAAATGAATATATATGTGTAAGAACTGAACATATATGCGTAAGAACTGAATATATATGCGTAAGAAGTGAATATATATGTGTAAGAAGTGAATATATATGTGTAAGAACTGAATATATATGCATAAGAACTGAATATATATGTGTAAGAACCTAACATATATGCATAAGAACTGAACATATATGCGTAAGAACTAAATATATATGCGTAAAAAGTGAATATATGTGTAAGAACTGAATATATATGTGTAAGAACTGAATATATATGTGTAAGAACTTAATATATATGCGTAAGAACTGAATATATAAATGTAAGAATTGAATATATATGTGTAAGAACTGAATATATATGTGTAAGAACTGAATATATATGCGTAAGAACTAAATATATATGCATAAGAACTGAATATATATGCGTAAGAACTGAATATATATGTGTAACAACTGAATATATATGTGTAAGAACTGAATATATATGCGTAAGAACTGAATATATATGCTTAAGAAGTGAATATATATGTGTAAGAACTGAATATATATGCGTAAGAACTGAATATATATGTGTAAGAACTGAATATATATGTGTAAGAACTGAATATATATGCGTAAGAACTGAATATATACGCGTAAGAACTGAATATATAAGTGTAAGAACTGAATATATATGTGTAAGAACTGAATATATATATGCATAAGAACAGAATATATATGCGTAAGAACTGAATATATATGCGTAAGAAGTGAATATATATGTGTAAGAAGTGAATATATATTTGTAAGAAGTGAATATATATGTGTAAGAACTGAATATATATGCGTAAGAACTGAATATATAAGTGTAAGAACTGAATATATATGTGTAAGAACTGAATATATATGCGTAAGAATTGAATATATATGCATAATAACTGAATATATATGCGTAAGAACTGAATATATATGCGTAAGAACTGAATATATATGCGTAAGAACTGAATATATATGCATAAGAACTGAATATATATGTGTAAGAACTGAATATATATGCATAAGAACTGAACATGTATGCGTAAGAACTGAATATATATGCGTAAGAAGTGAATATATATGTGTCAGAATTGAATATATATGTGTAAGAACTGAATATATATGTGTAAGAACTGAATATATATGCGTAAGAACTGAATATATAAATGTAAGAATTGAATATATATGTGTAAGAACTGAATATATATGTGTAAGAACTGAATATATATGCGTAAGAACTGAATATATATGCATAAGAACTGAATATATATGCGTAAGAACTGAATATATATGTGTAAGAACTGAATATATATGCGTAAGAACTGAATATATATGCGTAAGAACTGAATATATAAGTGTAAGAACTGAATATATATGTGTAAGAACTGAATATATATGTGTAAGAACAGAATATATATGCCTAAGAACTGAATATATATGCGTAAGAACTGAATATATATGCATAAGAACTGAATATATATGCATAAGAACTGAACATATATGCGTAAGAACTATATATATATGCGTAAGAAGTGAATATATGTGTAAGAACTGAATATATATGTGTAACAAATGAATATATATGTGTAAGAACTGAACATATATGCGTTAGAACTGAATATATATGCGTAAGAAGTGAATATATATGTGTAAGAACTGAATATATATGTGTAAGAACTGAATATATATGCATAAGAACTGAATATGTATGTGTAAGAACCTAATATATAGGAATAAGAACTGAACATATATGTGTAAGAACTGAATATATATGTGTAAGAACTGAATATAAATGTGTAAGAACTGAATATATATGTGTAAGAACTGAATATATATGTGTAAGAACTGAATATATATGCGTAAGAACTGAATATATATCATTAAGAACTGAATATATATGTGTAAGAACTGAATATATATGCGTATGAACTGAATATATATGTGTAAGAACTGAGTATATACGCGTAAGAACTGAATATATATGCGTAAGAACTGAATATATATGCGTAAGAAGTGAATATATGTGTAAGAACTGAATATATATGTGTAAGAACTGAATATATATGTGTAAGAACTGAATATATATTCGTAAGAACTGAATATATATGCGTAAGAACTGAATATATATGCATAAGAACTGAATATATATGCGTTAGAACTGAATATATATGTGTAAGAACTGAATATATATGTGTAAGAACTGAATACATATGAGTAAGAACTGAATATATATGCGTAAGAACTGAATATATATGCGTAAAAAGTGAATATATGTGTAAGAACTGAATATATATGCCTAAGAACTGAATATATATGCGTAAGAACTGAACATATATGCATAAGAACTGAATATACATGTGTAAGAGCTCAATATATATGTGTAAGAACTGAATATATATGTGTAAGAACTGAATACATGTGTAAGAACTGAATATATATGCCTAAGAGCTGAACATATATGCGTAAGAACTATATATATATGCGTAAGAAGTGAATATATGTGTAAGAACTGAATATATATGTGTAAGAACTGAATATATATGTGTAAGAACTGAACATATATGCGTAAGAACTGAATATATATGCGTAAGAAGTGAATATATATGTGTAAGAAGTGAATATATATGTGTAAGAACTGAATATATATGCATAAGAACTGAATATATATGTGTAAGAACCTAACATATATGCATAAGAACTGAACATATATGCGTAAGAACTGAATATATATGCGTAAAAAGTGAATATATGTGTAAGAACTGAATATATATGTGTAAAGAACTGAATATATATGTGTAAGAACTTAATATATATGCGTAAGAACTGAATATATAAATGTAAGAATTGAATATATATGTGTAAGAACTGAATATATATGTGTAAGAACTGAATATATATGCGTAAGAACTAAATATATATGCATAAGAACTGAATATATATGCGTAAGAACTGAATATATATGTGTAACAACTGAATATATATGTGTAAGAACTGAATATATATGCGTAAGAACTGAATATATATGCTTAAGAAGTGAATATATATGTGTAAGAACTGAATATATATGCGTAAGAACTGAATATATATGTGTAAGAACTGAATATATATGTGTAAGAACTGAATATATATGCGTAAGAACTGAATATATACGCGTAAGAACTGAATATATAAGTGTAAGAACTGAATATATATGTGTAAGAACTGAATATATATATGCATAAGAACAGAATATATATGCGTAAGAACTGAATATATATGCGTAAGAAGTGAATATATATGTGTAAGAAGTGAATATATATTTGTAAGAAGTGAATATATATGTGTAAGAACTGAATATATATGCGTAAGAACTGAATATATAAGTGTAAGAACTGAATATATATGTGTAAGAACTGAATATATATGCGTAAGAATTGAATATATATGCATAATAACTGAATATATATGCGTAAGAACTGAATATATATGCGTAAGAACTGAATATATAGCGTAAGAACTGAATATATATGCATAAGAGCTGAATATATATGCGTAAGAACTAAATATATATGTGTTAGAACTGAATATATATGCGTAAGAACTGAATATATATACATAAGAACTGAACATATATGCGTAAGAACTGAATATATATGCGTAAGAAGTAAATATATATGTAAGAACTGAATATATATGTGTAAGAACTGAATATATATGTGTAAGAACTGAATATATATGTCTGAAAACTGAATATATATGTGTAAGAACTGAATAAATATGTGTAAGAACTGAATATATATGTGTAAGAACTGAATATATATGTGTAAGTACTGAATATATATGTGTTAGAACTGAATATATATGTGTAAGACCTGAAAATATATGCGTAGAACTGAATATATATGCGTAAGAACTGAATATATATGTGTAAGAACTGAATATATATGTGTAAGAACTGAATATATATGTGTAAGAACTGAATATATATGCATAAGAACTGAACATATATGCGTAAGAACTATATATATATGCGTAAATAGTGAATATATGTGTAACAACTGAATATATATGTGTAACAACTGAATATATATGTGTAAGAACTGAACATATATGCGTAAGTACTGAATATATATGCGTAAGAACTGAATATATATGCTTAAGAACTGAATATATATGCGTAAGAACTGAATATATATGTGTAAGAACTGAATATATATGCGTAAGAACTGAATATATATGTGTAAGAACTAAATATATATGCGTAAGAACTGAATATATATGCGTACGAAGAGAATATATATGTGTAAGAACTGAATATATATGTGTAAGAACTGAATATATATGTGTATGAACTGAATATATATGCTTAAGAACTGAATATATATGTGTAAGAACTGAATATATATGCATAAGAACTGAACATATATGCGTAAGAACTGAATATATATGCGTAAGAAGTGAATATATATGTGTCAGAATTGAATATATATGTGTAAGAACTGAATATATATGTGTAAGAACTGAATATATATGCGTAAGAACTGAATATATAAATGTAAGAATTGAATATATATGTGTAAGAACTGAATATATATGTGTAAGAACTGAATATATATGCGTAAGAACTGAATATATATGCATAAGAACTGAATATATATGCGTAAGAACTGAATATATATGTGTAAGAACTGAATATATATGCTTAAAA
Organism: Cyrtodaria siliqua; assembly: GCA_037043455.1. Lineage (NCBI taxonomy): Eukaryota > Metazoa > Mollusca > Bivalvia > Adapedonta > Hiatellidae > Cyrtodaria > Cyrtodaria siliqua. The sequence goes on along the minus strand of JAWPHD010024469.1, from coordinate 1 downwards.
A
>JAWPHD010024468.1:0-19117 GCA_037043455.1 Cyrtodaria siliqua | reverse complement strand
CACATATATATTCCGTTCTTACACGTACATTATTCCGTTCTTACACATATATATTTCGTTCTTACAACATATATATTCAGATCTTACACATATATAATATTCAGTTCTTACAAATATATATTCAGTTCTAACACATATATATTCAGTCTTTATACATATATATCAGTCTTACACATAAAATTCCGTTCTTACACATATATATTCCGTTTCTTACACATATATATTCCGTTCTTACACATATATATTCCGGTCTTACACATATATATTCAGTTCTTCACACATATATATTCCCTTCTTAGCACATATACATTCCGTTTTTACACATATATACACATATATCAGTTCTTACACATATATATTCCGTTCTTACACGTACATATTCCGTTCTTACACATATATATTTCGTTCTTACACATATATATTCATTATTACACATATATATCAGTTCTTACAAATATATATTCAGTTCTACAACATATATATTCAGTTCTTACACATATATATTCCGTTCTTACACATATATATTCCGTCTTACGCAATTATCTTACCTAATTCAGTTCATTACGCATATATATTCAGTTCTTACACATATATATCAGGTTTTACGCATATATATTCAGTTCTTACGCTATATATCAGTTCTTACACGTATGTATTCCGTTTCTTACGCATATATATTCATTTCTTACACATATACATTCCGTTCTTACACATATATACACATATATCCGTTCTTACACGTATATATTCCTTTCTTACACGTACATATTCCGTTCTTTATACATATATTCCGTTCTTACACATATATATTCCGTTCTTTCACATATATATTCAGTTCTTACACATATATATTCAGTTCTTACAAATATATATTCAGTTCTAACACATATATATTCAGTTCTTACACATTATATTCAGTTCTTACACATATATATTCCGTCTTACACATATATATTCCGTTCTTACACATATATAATTCCATTCTACACGTATATATTCCGTCCTTACACATATATATTCCGTTCTTACACATATATATTCCGTTCTTACACATATATTCAGTTCTTAACGCATATATATTCCGTTCTTACACTTATATATTCCATTCTTACGCATATATATTCAGTTTTTTACACATATATATCCGTTTCTTACACATATATTATCAGTTCTTACAGATATATATTCAGTTCATACGCATATATATTCAGTTCTTACGCATATATATTCAGTTCTTACGCATATACATTCATTTCTTACACATATATGTTCAGTTCTTACACATATATATTCCCGTTCTTACAGGTACATATTCCGTTCTTACACATATATATTCCGTTCTTTACACATTTATATTCCGGTCTTACACATATATATTCAGTTCTTACACATATATATTCCCTTCTTACACATATACATTCGTTTTTACACATATATACACATATATCAGTTCCTTACACATATATATTCCGTTCTTACACGTACATATTTCCGTTCTTACACATATATATTTCGTTCTTACACCATATATATTCAGTTCTTACACATATATATATTCAGTTCTTACAAATATATATTCAGTTCTAACACATATATATTCAGTTCTTATACATATATATTCAGTTCTTACACATATAAATTCCGTTTCTTACACATATATATTCCGTTCTTAACACATATATATTCCGTTCTTACACATATATATTCCGGTCTTTACAACCATATATATTCAGTTCTTACACATATATATTCCCTTCTTACACATATACATTCCGTTTTTACACATATATACACATATATCAGTTCTTACACATATATATTCCGTTCTTACACGTACATATTCCGTTCTTACACATATATATTTCGTTCTTACACATATATATTCAGTTCTTACACATATATATATTCAGTTCTTACAAATATATATTTCAGTTCTAACAATATATAATTCAGTTCTTACACATATATATTCAGTTCTCTACACATATATTATTCCGTTCTTACACATATATATTCCGGTTCTTACACATATATTTAGTCTTACGCATATATATTCCGTTCTTTACCACATATATATTCCGTTCTTACCGGATATATAATTCAGTTTTTAATCATATATATTCATTTCTTACACATATATGTTCAGTTCTTACGCATATATATTCAGTTTTACGCATATATATTCAGTTATTACACAATTATATATTCCGTTCTTACGCATATATATTCCAGTTTCTTACGACATATATGTTCATTTCTTACACATATATGTCAGTTCCTAATATATATTCCGTTCTTACACGTACATATCCCGTTCTTACACGTACATATTCCGTTCTTACACATATATATTCCGTTCTTACACATATGTATTCCGTTCTTACACATATATATATTCCGTTCTAAGGCATAAATATTCCGTTCTTACACTTATATATTCAGTTCTTACCACATATATATTCCGTTCTACACATATATATTCCGTTCTTAGCACATAATTATTCAGTTCTTACAGATATATATTCAGTTCTTTACGCATATATATTCAGTTCTTACGCATATATATTCATTTCTTACACATATATGTTCAGTTCTTACACATATATATTCCGTTCTTACACGTACTATATTCCGTTCTTACACATATATATTCCGTTCTTACACATATTTATTCCGTTTTTACACATATATATTCAGTTCTTACAGATATATATTCCCTTTTTACACATATACATTCCGTTCTTACACATATATACACATATATCCGTTCTTACACGTATACTATTCCTTTCTTACACGTACATATTCCGTTCTTACACATATATATTCCGTCATTTCACATATATATTCAGTTCTTACACATATAATATTCAGTTCTTACAAATATATATTCAGTTCTAACACATATATATTCAGTTCTTACACATATATATTCAGTTCTTACCATATAATTCCGTTCTTACACGTATATATTCCTTTCTTACACGTACATATTCCGTTCTTATCCACATATATATTCCATTCTTACGCATATATATTCAGTTTTTACGACATATATATTCATTTCTTACACATATATGTTCAGTTCTTACGCATATATTCAGTTTTACGCATATATATTCAGTTATTACACATATATATTCCGTTCTTACGCATATATATTCAGTTCTTACGCATATATATTCATTTCTTACGCATATATAATCAGTTCTTACAGATATATATTCCGTTCTTACAGATATATATTCCGTTCTTACACATATATATTCCGTTCTTAAACTTATAGTATTCCGTTCTTACACATATTATATTTCGTTCTTACACATATATATTCCGTTCTTACGTATATACGTTCTTACGCATATATAATCAGTTCTTACGCATATATATTCAGTTCTTACGCATATATATTCAGTTCTTTACACATATATATTCAGTTTTACGCATATATATTCAGTTCTTACGCATATATATTCAGTTCTTACACGTATGTATTCCGTTCTTACGCATATATATTCATTTCTTACACATATACATTCCGTTCTTACACATATACACACATATATCCGTTCTTACACGTATATATTCCTTTCTTACACGTACATATTCCGTTCTTATACATATATAATTCCGTTCTTACACATATATATTCCGTTCTTTCACATATATATTCAGTTCTTACACATATATCTTCAGTTCTTACAAATTATCATTATTCAGTTCTAACACATATATATTCAGTTCTTACACATATATATTCAGTTCTTACACATATATATTCCGTTCTTACACATATATATCGTTCTTTACACATATATATTCCATTCTTACACGTATATATTCCGTTCTTACACATATATATTCCGTTCTTACACATATATATTCCGTTCTTACACATATATTCAGTTCTTAAGCATATATAATCCGTTCTTACACATATATATTCCATTCTTACGCATATATATTCAGTTTTACGCATATATATTCATTTCTTACACATACATGTATATGTTCAGTTCTTACGCATATATATTCAGTTATTACACATATATATTCCGTTCTTACGCATATATATTCATTTTCTTACGCATATATAATCAGTTCTTACAGATATATATTCCGTTCTTACACTATATTTCCGTTCTACACATATATATTTCGTTCTTACATCATATATATCCGTTCTTAACGTATATACGTTCTTACGCATATATAATCAGTTCTTAGGCATATATATTCAGTTCTTACGCATATATATTTCAGTTCTTACACATATATATTCAGTTTTAGGCATATATATTCAGTTCTTACGCATATATATTCAGTTCTTACACGTATATATTCCGTTCTTACGCATATATATTCATTTCTTACACATATATGTTCAGTTGTTACGATATATATTCAGTTCTTACACATATATATTCGTTCTTACACATATATATCTGTTCTTACACATATATATCGTTCTTACACAGTTTATCGTCTTACACGTATATATCCGTTCTTACACGATATTAATTCCGTTCTTTCGTACACTGTCATATTCACCGTTCTACTCCATATATATTCCGTTCTTTCGCATATATATTCAGTTTTACGCATATATATTCAGTTCTTACGCTATATATTCAGTTCTTACACATATATATTTAGTTCTTACACATATATATTCAGTTCTTACGCATATATATTCTTACACATATATTCCGTTCTTACACATATATATTCAGTTCTTACACATATATATTCCGTTCTTACACATATATACTTCCGTTCTTACGCATAGATATTCAGTTCTTACTCCTCATATATTCAGTTCTTACGCATATATATTACACGTATATATTCCATTCTTACACGTATATATTCCGTTCTTACACATATATATTCCGATCTTACACGTATATATTCTGTTCTTACACATATATATTCCGTTCTTACACATATATATTCCGTTCTTACCACATATATATTACGTTCTTACACATATATATTCCGTTCTTACACATATATATTCAGTTCTTACACTTATATATTCACTTCTTACAGATATATTTTCAGTTCTTACACATATATATTCGTCTTACGCTATATATTCAGTTCTTACGCATATATATTCAGTTTCTTACGCATATATATTAAGTTCTTACGCATATATATTCAGTTCTTACACATATATTCAGTTCTTACACATATATATTCCGTTCTTATACATATATATTCCGTTCTTACACATATATATTCCGTTCTTACACATACAATATTCCGTTCTTACACATATATTTTCCGTTCTTACACATATATAATCCGTTCTTACGCATATATATTCAGTTTCTTACACATATATTCAGTTCTTAAGCATATATAGTCAGTTCTTACGCATATATATTCAGTTCTTACGCATATATATTCATTTCTTACACATATATATTCCGTACTTACACATATATATTCCGTTATTACACATATATATTCAGTTCTTACACATATATATTCACTTCTTACACATATATATTCAGTTGTTACGCATATATTATTAGTTCTTACGCATATATGTTCAGTTCTTACGCATATATATTCAGTTTTGCGCATAGTATATTCAGTTCTTACACATATATATTCCGTTCTTACACATATATATTCCGTTCTTACACATATATATTCCGTTCTTACACATATTATTCCGTTCTAACGCATATATATTCCGTTCTTACACATATATATTCTGTTTTTTACACATATATATTCAATTCTTACACATATATATTCCGTACTTACACATATATATTCCGTTATTACACATATATATTTCAGTTCTTACACATATATATTCAGTTCTTACGCATATATATTCAGTTTTGCGCATATATATTCAGTTATTACACATATATATTCCGTTCTTACGCATATATATTCATTTCTTACGCATATATAATCAGTTCTTACAGATATATATTCCGTTCTTACACATATTATATTCCGTTCTTACACATATATATTTCGTTTCTTACACATATATATTCCGTTCTTACGTATATACGTTCTTACGCATATATTAATCAGTTCTTAGGCATATATATTCAGTTCTTACGCATATATAATTCAGTTCTTACCACATATATATTCAGTTTTAGGCATATATATTCAGTTCTTACGCATATATATTCCGTTCTTACAGCTATATATTCCGTTCTTACGCATATATATTCATTTCTTACACATATATGTTCAGTTGTTACGCATATATATTCAGTTCTTACACATATATATTTTCGTTCTTACATTCTGTTCTTACACATATATATTCCGTTCTTACACGTATATATTCCGTTCTTACACATATATATTCCGTTCTTACACATATATTCCGTTCTTACGCATATATATTCCGTTCTTTCGCATATATATTCAGTTTTACGCATATATATTCAGTTCTTACGCATATATATTCAGTTCTTACACATATATATTTAGTTCTTACACATATATATTCAGTTCTTACGCATATATATTCTTACACATATATTCCGTTCTTACACATATATATTCAGTTCTTACACATATATATTCCGTTCTTACACATATATATTCCGTTCTTACGCATATATATTCAGTTCTTACTCCTATATATTCAGTTCTTACGCATATATATTACACGTATATATTCCATTCTTACACGTATATATTCCGTTCTTACACATATATATTCCGATCTTACACGTATATATTCTGTTCTTACACATATATATTCCGTTCTTACACATATATATTCCGTTCTTACACATATATATTACGTTCTTACACATATATATTCCGTTCTTACACATATATATTCAGTTCTTACACTTATATATTCACTTCTTACAGATATATTTTCAGTTCTTACACATATATATTCCGTTCTTACGCATATATATTCAGTTCTTACGCATATATATTCAGTTCTTACGCATATATATTAAGTTCTTACGCATATATATTCAGTTCTTACACATATATTCAGTTCTTACACATATATATTCCGTTCTTATACATATATATTCCGTTCTTACACATATATATTCCGTTCTTACACATACATATTCCGTTTTTACACATATATATTCCGTTCTTACACATATATATTCCGTTCTTACGCATATATATTCAGTTCTTACACATATATTCAGTTCTTAAGCATATATAGTCAGTTCTTACGCATATATATTCAGTTCTTACGCATATATATTCATTTCTTACACATATATATTCCGTACTTACACATATATATTCCGTTATTACACATATATATTCAGTTCTTACACATATATATTCACTTCTTACACATATATATTCAGTTGTTACGCATATATATTCAGTTCTTACGCATATATGTTCAGTTCTTACGCATATATATTCAGTTTTGCGCATATATATTCAGTTCTTACACATATATATTCCGTTCTTACAAATATATATTCCGTTCTTACACATATATATTCCGTTCTTACACATATATATTCCGTTCTAACGCATATATATTCCGTTCTTACACATATATATTCTGTTTTTACACATATATATTCAATTCTTACACATATATATTCCGTACTTACACATATATATTCCGTTATTACACATATATATTCAGTTCTTACACATATATATTCAGTTCTTACGCATATATATTCAGTTTTGCTCATATATATTCAGTTATTACACATATATATTCCGTTCTTACGCATATATATTCATTTCTTACGCATATATAATCAGTTCTTACAGATATATATTCCGTTCTTACACATATATATTCCGTTCTTACACATATATATTTCGTTCTTACACATATATATTCCGTTCTTACGTATATACGTTCTTACGCATATATAATCAGTTCTTAGGCATATATATTCAGTTCTTACGCATATATATTCAGTTCTTACACATATATATTCAGTTTTAGGCATATATATTCAGTTCTTACGCATATATATTCCGTTCTTACACGTATATATTCCGTTCTTACACATATATATTTAGTTCTTACACATATATATTCAGTTCTTACGCATATATATTCTTACACATATATTCCGTTCTTACACATATATATTCAGTTCTTACACATATATATTCCGTTCTTACACATATATATTCCGTTCTTACGCATATATATTCAGTTCTTACTCCTATATATTCAGTTCTTACGCATATATATTACACGTATATATTCCATTCTTACACGTATATATTCCGTTCTTACACATATATATTCCGATCTTACACGTATATATTCTGTTCTTACACATATATATTCCGTTCTTACACATATATATTCCGTTCTTACACATATATATTACGTTCTTACACATATATATTCCGTTCTTACACATATATATTCAGTTCTTACACTTATATATTCACTTCTTACAGATATATTTTCAGTTCTTACACATATATATTCCGTTCTTACGCATATATATTCAGTTCTTACGCATATATATTCAGTTCTTACGCATATATATTAAGTTCTTACGCATATATATTCAGTTCTTACACATATATTCAGTTCTTACACATATATATTCCGTTCTTATACATATATATTCCGTTCTTACACATATATATTCCGTTCTTACACATACATATTCCGTTTTTACACATATATATTCCGTTCTTACACATATATATTCCGTTCTTACGCATATATATTCAGTTCTTACACATATATTCAGTTCTTAAGCATATATAGTCAGTTCTTACGCATATATATTCAGTTCTTACGCATATATATTCATTTCTTACACATATATATTCCGTACTTACACATATATATTCCGTTATTACACATATATATTCAGTTCTTACACATATATATTCACTTCTTACACATATATATTCAGTTGTTACGCATATATATTCAGTTCTTACGCATATATGTTCAGTTCTTACGCATATATATTCAGTTTTGCGCATATATATTCAGTTCTTACACATATATATTCCGTTCTTACAAATATATATTCCGTTCTTACACATATATATTCCGTTCTTACACATATATATTCCGTTCTAACGCATATATATTCCGTTCTTACACATATATATTCTGTTTTTACACATATATATTCAATTCTTACACATATATATTCCGTACTTACACATATATATTCCGTTATTACACATATATATTCAGTTCTTACACATATATATTCAGTTCTTACGCATATATATTCAGTTTTGCTCATATATATTCAGTTATTACACATATATATTCCGTTCTTACGCATATATATTCATTTCTTACGCATATATAATCAGTTCTTACAGATATATATTCCGCTCTTACACATATATATTCCGTTCTTACACATATATATTTCGTTCTTACACATATATATTCCGTTCTTACGTATATACGTTCTTACGCATATATAATCAGTTCTTAGGCATATATATTCAGTTCTTACGCATATATATTCAGTTCTTACACATATATATTCAGTTTTAGGCATATATATTCAGTTCTTACGCATATATATTCCGTTCTTACACGTATATATTCCGTTCTTACTCATATATATTCATTTCTTACACATATATGTTCAGTTGTTACGCATATATATTCAGTTCTTACACATATATATTTCGTTCTTACACATATATATTCTGTTCTTACACATATATATTCCGTTCTTACACGTATATATTCCGTTCTTACACATATATATTCCGTTCTTACACATATATTCCGTTCTTACGCATATATATTCCGTTCTTTCGCATATATATTCAGTTTTACGCATATATATTCAGTTCTTACGCATATATATTCAGTTCTTACACATATATATTTAGTTCTTACACATATATATTCAGTTCTTACGCATATATATTCTTACACATATATTCCGTTCTTACACATATATATTCAGTTCTTACACATATATATTCCGTTCTTACACATATATATTCCGTTCTTACGCATATATATTCAGTTCTTACTCCTATATATTCAGTTCTTACGCATATATATTACACGTATATATTCCATTCTTACACGTATATATTCCGTTCTTACACATATATATTCCGATCTTACACGTATATATTCATTTCTTACACATATATATTCCGTACTTACACATATATATTCCGTTATTACACATATATAATCAGTTCTTACACATATATATTCACTTCTTACACATATATATTCAGTTGTTACGCATATATATTCAGTTCTTACGCATATATGTTCAGTTCTTACGCATATATATTCAGTTTTGCGCATATATATTCAGTTCTTACACATATATATTCCGTTCTTACACATATATATTCCGTTCTTACACATATATATTCCGTTCTTACACATATATATTCCGTTCTAACGCATATATATTCCGTTCTTACACATATATATTCTGTTTTTACACATATATATTCAATTCTTACACATATATATTCCGTACTTACACATATATATTCCGTTATTACACATATATATTCAGTTCTTACACATATATATTCACTTCTTACACATATATATTTAGTTGTTACGCATATATATTCAGTTCTTACGCGGATATTTTCAGTTCTTACGCATATATATTCAGTTTTGCGCATATATATTCAGTTCTTACACATATATATTCCGTTCTTACACATATATATTCCGTTCTTACACATATATATTCCGTTCTTCCACATATATATTCCGTTCTTACACATATATATTCCGTTCTAACGCATAAATATTCCGTTCTTACACATATATATTCCGTTCTGACACATATATATTCCGTTCTTACACATATATATTACGTTCTTACACATATATATTCAGTTCTTACACATATATATTCACATCTTACAGATATATATTCAGTTCTTACACATATCTATTTCGTTCTTACGCATATATATTCAGTTCTTACGCATATATATTCAGTTCTTACTCCTATATATTCAGTTCTTACGCATATATATTACACGTATATATTCCATTCTTACACGTATATATTCCGTTCTTACACATATATATTCCGATCTTACACGTATATATTCATTTCTTACACATATATATTCCGTACTTACACATATATATTCCGTTATTACACATATATAATCAGTTCTTACACATATATATTCACTTCTTACACATATATATTCAGTTGTTACGCATATATATTCAGTTCTTACGCATATATGTTCAGTTCTTACGCATATATATTCAGTTTTGCGCATATATATTCAGTTCTTACACATATATATTCCGTTCTTACACATATATATTCCGTTCTTACACATATATATTCCGTTCTTACACATATATATTCCGTTCTAACGCATATATATTCCGTTCTTACACATATATATTCTGTTTTTACACATATATATTCAATTCTTACACATATATATTCCGTACTTACACATATATATTCCGTTATTACACATATATATTCAGTTCTTACACATATATATTCACTTCTTACACATATATATTCAGTTGTTACGCATATATATTCAGTTCTTACGCGGATATTTTCAGTTCTTACGCATATATATTCAGTTTTGCGCATATATATTCAGTTCTTACACATATATATTCCGTTCTTACACATATATATTCCGTTCTTACACATATATATTCCGTTCTTCCACATATATATTCCGTTCTTACACATATATATTCCGTTCTAACGCATAAATATTCCGTTCTTACACATATATATTCCGTTCTGACACATATATATTCCGTTCTTACACATATATATTACGTTCTTACACATATATATTCAGTTCTTACACATATATATTCACATCTTACAGATATATATTCAGTTCTTACACATATCTATTTCGTTCTTACGCATATATATTCAGTTCTTACGCATATATATTTAGTTCTTACGCATATATATTAAGTTCTTACGCATATATATTCAGTTCTTACACATATATTCAGTTCTTACACATATATATTCAGTCCTTACACAAATATATTCCGTTCTTACACATATATATTCCGTTCTTACACATATATATTACGTTCTTACACATATATATTCCGTTCTTACACATATATATTCAGTTCTTACACTTATATATTCACTTCTTACAGATATATTTTCAGTTCTTACACATATATATTCCGTTCTTACGCATATATATTCAGTTCTTACGCATATATATTCAGTTCTTACGCATATATATTAAGTTCTTACGCATATATATTCAGTTCTTACACATATATTCAGTTCTTACACATATATATTCCGTTCTTATATATATATATTCCGTTCTTACACATATATATTCCGTTCTTACACATACATATTCCGTTCTTACACATATATATTCCGTTCTTACACATATATATTCCGTTCTTACGCATATATATTCAGTTCTTACACATATATTCAGTTCTTAAGCATATATAGTCAGTTCTTACGCATATATATTCAGTTCTTACGCATATATATTCATTTCTTACACATATATATTCCGTACTTACACATATATATTCCGTTATTACACATATATATTCAGTTCTTACACATATATATTCACTTCTTACACATATATATTCAGTTGTTACGCATATATATTCAGTTCTTACGCATATATGTTCAGTTCTTACGCATATATATTCAGTTTTGCGCATATATATTCAGTTCTTACACATATATATTCCGTTCTTACACATATATATTCCGTTCTTACACATATATATTCCGTTCTTACACATATATATTCCGTTCTAACGCATATATATTCCGTTCTTACACATATATATTCTGTTTTTACACATATATATTAAATTCTTACACATATATATTCCGTACTTACACATATATATTCCGTTATTACACATATATATTCAGTTCTTACACATATATATTCACTTCTTACACATATATATTCAGTTGTTACGCATATATATTCAGTTCTTACGCGGATATTTTCAGTTCTTACGCATATATATTCAGTTTTGCGCATATATATTCAGTTCTTACACATATATATTCCGTTCTTACACATATATATTCCGTTCTTACACATATATATTCCGTTCTTCCACATATATATTCCGTTCTTACACATATATATTCCGTTCTAACGCATAAATATTCCGTTCTTACACATATATATTCCGTTCTTACACGTATATATTCCGTTCTTACACGTATATATTATGTTCTTACACATATATATTCCGTTTTTACACATATATTCCTTTCTTACACGTATATATTCCATTCTTACACGTATATATTCCCTTCTTACACATATATATTCCGATCTTACACGTATATATTCAGTTCTTACACATATATATTCCGTTCTTACACATATATATTCCGTTCTGACACATATATATTCCGTTCTTACACATATATATTACGTTCTTACACATATATATTCAGTTCTTACACATATATATTCACATCTTACAGATATATATTCAGTTCTTACACATATCTATTTCGTTCTTACGCATATATATTCAGTTCTTACGCATATATATTTAGTTCTTACGCATATATATTAAGTTCTTACGCATATATAATCAGTTCTTACACATATATTCAGTTCTTACACATATATATTCAGTCCTTACACAAATATATTCCGTTCTTACACATATATATTCCGTTCTTACACATATTTATTCCGTTCTTACACATATATATTCCATTCTTACACATATATATTCCGTTCTTACACATATATATTCAGTTCTTACACATATATATTCCGTTCTTATACATATATATTCCGTTCTTACACATATATATTCCGTTCTTACACATACATATTCCGTTCTTACACATATATATTCCGTTCTTACACATATATTCAGTTCTTACGCATATATAGTCAGTTCTTACACATATATATTCAGTTCTTACGCATATATATTCATTTCTTACACATATATATTCCGTACTTACACATATATATTCCGTTCTTACACATATATATTCAGTTCTTACACATATATATTCACTTCTTACACATATATATTCCGTTCTTATACATATATATTCCGTTCTTACACATATATATTCCGTTCTTACACGTACATATTCCGTTCTTACACGTACATATTCCGTTCTTACACATATATATTCCGTTCTTACACATATATATTCCGTTCTTACGCATATATATTCAGTTCTTACACATATATATTCAGTTCTTACAGATATATATTCAGTTCTTACGCATATATATTTAGTTCTTACGCATATATATTCAGTTCTTACCCATATATATTCATTTCTTACACATATACGTTCAGTTCTTACACATATATATTCCGTTCTTACACGTACATATTCCGTTCTTACACATATATATTCCGTTCTTACACGTACATATTCAGTTCTTTCGCATATATATCTAGTTCTTACAAATATATATTCACTTCTTACACATATATATTCAGTTCTTACACATATATATTCAGTTATTACACATATATATTCCGTTTTACACATATATATTCTGTTCTTACACATATATATTCTGTTCTTACACATATATATTCCGATCTTACACGTATATATTCCGTTCTTACACATATATATTCCGTTCTTACACATATATATTCCGTTCTAACACATATATTCCGTTCTTACGTATATATATTCCGTTCTTCCGCATATATATTCAGTTCTTACGCATAAATATTCAGTTCTTATGCATATATTTTCAGTTTTTACGATATATGTGCAGTACTTACACATATATATTCAGTTCATACACATATATATTCCGTTCTTACACATATATATTCTGTTTTAACACATATATATTCAGTTCTTACACATATATATTCAGTTCTGAAGCATATATATTCCGTTCTTACACATATATATTCCGTTCTTACGCATTTATATTCTTACACATATATTCCGTTCTTACACATATATACTTAGTTCTTACACATATATATTCTGTTTTAACACATATATATTCAGTTCTTACACATATATATTCAGTTCTGAAGCATATATATTCCGTTCTTACACATATATATTCCGTTCTTACGCATTTATATTCTTACACATATATTCCGTTCTTACACATATATACTCAGTTCTTACACGTATATATTATGTTCTTACACATATATATTCCGTTTTTACACATATATATTCCTTTCTTACACGTATATATTCCATTCTTACACGTATATATTCCGTTCTTAAACATATATATTCCGTTCTTACACATATATATTCAGTTCTTACACTTATATATTCACTTCTTACAGATATATATTCAGTTCTTACACATATATTTTCCGTTCTTACGCATATATATTCAGTTCTTACGCATAAATATTCAGTTCTTACGCATATATATTAAGTTCTTACGCATATATATTCAGTTCTTACACATATATTCAGTTCTTACACATATATATTCAGTTCTTACACAAATATATTCCGTTCTTACACATATATAATCCGTTCTTACACATATTTATTTCGTTCTTACACATATATATTCCATTCTTACACATATATATTCCGTTCTAACACATATATATTCAGTTCTTACACATATATATTTAGTTCTTACACATATATATTCCGTTCTTATACATATATATTCCGTTCTTACACATATATATTACGTTCTTACACATACATATTCCGTTCTTACACATATATATTCCGTTCTTACACATATATATTCCGTTCTTACGCATATATATTCAGTTCTTACACATATATTCAGTTCTTAAGCATATATAGTCAGTTCTTACGCATATATATTCAGTTCTTACGCATATATATTCATTTCTTACACATATATATTCCGTACTTACACATATATATTCCATTATTACACATATATATTCAGTTCTTACACATATATATTCACTTCTTACACATATATATTCCGTTCTTATACATATATATTCCGTTCTTACACATATATATATTGCGTTCTTACACGTACATATTGCGTTCTTACACGTACATATTCCGTTCTTACACATATATATTCCGTTCTTACACATAATATTCCGTTCTTACGCATATATATTCTGTTCTTACACATATATATTCAGTTCTTACAGATATATATCCAGTTCTTACGCAAATATATTTAGTTCTTACGCATATATATTCAGTTCTTACGCATACATATTCATTTCTTACACATATATGTTCAGTTCTTACACATATATATTCCGTTCTTACACGTACATATTCCGTTCTTACACATATATATTCCGTTCTTACACGTACATATTCAGTTCTTACGCATATATATTCAGTTCTTACAAATATATATTCAGTTCTTACACATATATATTCAGTTCTTACACATAGATATTCAGTTCTTACACATATATATTCCGTTTTTAAACATATATATACCGTTTTTACACATATATATTCTGTTCTTACACATATATATTCCGATCTTACACGTATATATTCCGTTCTTACACATATATATTCCGTTCTAACACATATATTCCGTTCTTATGCATATATATTCCGTTCTTTCGCATATATATTCAGTTTTTACGCATATATGTGCAGCACTTACACATATATATTCAGTTCTTACACATATATATTCCGTTCTTACACATATATATTCTGTTTTTACACATATATATTCAGTTCTTACACATATATATTCAGTTCTGACGCATATATATTCCGTTCTTACACATATATATTCCGTTCTTACGCATTTATATTCTTACACATATATTCCGTTCTTACACATATATATTCAGTTCTTACACATATATATTCCGTTCTTACACATATATTCCGTTCTTACGCATATATATTCAGTTCTTACGCATATATATTCCCTTCTTACGCATATATATTCAGTTCTTACGCATATATATTCAGTTCTTACGCATATATATTCAGTTCTTACGCATATATATTCAGTTCTTACACATATATATTCCGTTCTTACACATATATATTCTGTTCTTACACATATATATTCCGATCTTACACGTATATATTCCGTTCTTACACATATATATTCCGTTCTTACACATATATATTCCGTTCTAACACATATATTCCGTTCTTACGTATATATATTCCGTTCTTCCGCATATATATTCAGTTCTTACGCATAAATATTCAGTTCTTATGCATATATTTTCAGTTTTTACGATATATGTGGTAAGCTTACACATATATATTCAGTTCATACACATATATATTCCGTTCTTACACATATATATTCTGTTTTAACACATATATATTCAGTTCTTACACATATATATTCAGTTCTGAAGCATATATATTCCGTTCTTACACATATATATTCCGTTCTTACGCATTTATATTCTTACACATATATTCCGTTCTTACACATATATACTTAGTTCTTACACATATATATTCTGTTTTAACACATATATATTCAGTTCTTACACATATATATTCAGTTCTGAAGCATATATATTCCGTTCTTACACATATATATTCCGTTCTTACGCATTTATATTCTTACACATATATTCCGTTCTTACACATATATACTCAGTTCTTACACGTATATATTATGTTCTTACACATATATATTCTGTTTTTACACATATATATTCCTTTCTTACACGTATATATTCCATTCTTACACGTATATATTCCGTTCTTAAACATATATATTCCGTTCTTACACATATATATTCAGTTCTTACACTTATATATTCACTTCTTACAGATATATATTCAGTTCTTACACATATATATTCCGTTCTTACGCATATATATTCAGTTCTTACGCATAAATATTCAGTTCTAACGCATATATATTAAGTTCTTACGCATATATATTCAGTTCTTACACATATATTCAGTTCTTACACATATATATTCAGTTCTTACACAAATATATTCCGTTCTTACACATATATAATCCGTTCTTACACATATTTATTTCGTTCTTACACATATATATTCCATTCTTACACATATATATTCCGTTCTAACACATATATATTCAGTTCTTACACATATATATTTAGTTCTTACACATATATATTCCGTTCTTATACTTATATATTCCGTTCTTACACATATATATTACGTTCTTACACATACATATTCCGTTCTTACACATATATATTCCGTTCTTACACATATATATTCCGTTCTTACGCATATATATTCAGTTCTTACACATATATTCAGTTCTTAAGCATATATAGTCAGTTCTTACGCATATATATTCAGTTCTTACGCATATATATTCATTTCTTACACATATATATTCCGTACTTACACATATATATTCCGTTATTACACATATATATTCAGTTCTTACACATATATATTCACTTCTTACACATATATATTCCGTTCTTATACATATATATTCCGTTCTTACACATATATATATTGCGTTCTTACACGTACATATTCCGTTCTTACACGTACATATTCCGTTCTTACACATATATATTCCGTTCTTACACATAATATTCCGTTCTTACGCATATATATTCTGTTCTTACACATATATATTCAGTTCTTACAGATATATATCCAGTTCTTACGCAAATATATTTAGTTCTTACGCATATATATTCAGTTCTTACGCATACATATTCATTTCTTACACATATATGTTCAGTTCTTACACATATATATTCCGTTCTTACACGTACATATTCCGTTCTTACACATATATATTCCGTTCTTACACGTACATATTCAGTTCTTACGCATATATATTCAGTTCTTACAAATATATATTCAGTTCTTACACATATATATTCAGTTCTTACACATAGATATTCAGTTCTTACACATATATATTCCGTTTTTAAACATATATATACCGTTTTTACACATATATATTCTGTTCTTACACATATATATTCCGATCTTACACGTATATATTCCGTTCTTACACATATATATTCCGTTCTAACACATATATTCCGTTCTTATGCATATATATTCCGTTCTTTCGCATATATATTCAGTTTTTACGCATATATGTGCAGCACTTACACATATATATTCAGTTCTTACACATATATATTCCGTTCTTACACATATATATTCTGTTTTTACACATATATATTCAGTTCTTACACATATATATTCAGTTC
>JAWPHD010024467.1:0-19119 GCA_037043455.1 Cyrtodaria siliqua | reverse complement strand
ATGACCACGTCAGAAATGCCACTGGCACTCTATGGCACGCAAAATGATACTCGTTGACATTTTATGTCCAAGGGACGTAATTTGTTTACGGGTAAATAGAAAAAAATAGAGATAACGTTGCTCTATCTGCGATCTGAGTGTCCAAATGGTTATTATTTATAAAGGTATTACGTATAGAATATGTACATTATTATCTGGCGTGTTGTAATGGTTGTTTACTATGATACTTGTTATGATTATTGCAGCAAACCTGTATCAAGACACAACGTTAATCTCTTACCAAGTGAGCCAAGATGTTGCATGTACAAGCCATGACACGGCAACAATGAGTTTCACCGTAAGTTTTTCATTTGTATACGTACTTTCAACAGAGATGACCACGTCAGAAATGCCACTGGCACTCATTGGCACGCAAAATGATACTCGTTGACATTTTATGTCCAAGGGACGTAATTCGTTTACGGTAAATAGAAAAAATAGAGATAACGTTGCTCTTTCTGCGATCTGAGTGTCCAAATGGTTATTATTTATAAAGTATTACGTATAGAATATGTACATTATTATCTGGCGTGTTGTAATGGTTGTTACTATGATACTTGTTATGATTATTGCAGCAAACCTGTATCAAGACACAACGTTAATCTCTTACCAAATGAGCCCAGAAGTTGCTATGTACAAGCCATGACACTGGCAACAATGAGTTTCACCGTAAGTTTTTCATTTCTATACGTACTTTCAACAGAGATGACCACGTCAGAAATGCCACTGGCACTCTATGGCACGCAAATGATACTCGTTGACATTTTATGTCCAAGGGACGTAATTCGTTTACGGGTAAATAGAAAAAATAAAGATAACCTTGCTCTTTCTGCGATCTGAGTGTCCAAATGGTTATTATTTATAAAGGTATTACGTATAGAATATGTACATTATTATCTGGCGTGTTGTAATGGTTGTTACTATGATACTTGTTATGATTATTGCAGCAAACCTGTATCAAGACACAACGTTAATCTCTTACCAAGTGAGCCAAGATGTTGCATGTACAAGCCATGACACGGCAACAATGAGTTTCACCGTAAGTTTTTCATTTGTATACGTACTTTCAACAGAGATGACCACGTCAGAAATGCCACTGGCACTCATTGGCACGCAAAATGATACTCGTTGACATTTTATGTCCAAGGGACGTAATTCGTTTACGGGTAAATAGAAAAAATAGAGATAACGTTGCTCTTTCTGCGATCTGAGTGTCCAAATGGTTATTATTTATAAAGGTATTACGTATAGAATATGTACATTATTATCTGGCGTGTTGTTATGGTTGTTACTATGATACTTGTTATTATTATTGCAGCAAACCTGTATCAAGACACAACGTTAATCTCTTACCAAGTGAGCCCAGAAGTTGCATGTACAAGCCATGACACGGCAACAATGAGTTTCACCGTAAGTTTTTCATTTGTATACGTACTTTCAACAGAGATGACCACGTCAGAAATGCCACTGGCACTCTATGGCACGCAAAATTATACTCGTTGACATTTTATGTCCAAGGGACGTAATTCGTTTACGGGTAAATAGAAAAAATAGAGATAACGTTGCTCTTTCTGCGATCTGAGTGTCCAAATGGTTATTATTTATAAAGGTATTGCGTAAAGAATATGTACATTATTATCTGGCGTGTTGTATAATGGTTGTTACTATGATACTTGTTATGATTATTGCAGCAAACCTGTATTAAGACACAACGTTAATCTCTTACAAAGTGAGCCCAGAAGTTGCATGTACAAGCCATGACACGGCAACAATGAGTTTCACCGTAAGTTTTTCTTTTGTATACGTACTTTCAACAGAGATGACCACGTCAGAAATGCCACTGGCACTCTATGGCACGCAAAATGATACTCGTTGACATTTTATGTCCAAGGGACGTAATTTGTTTACGGGTAAATAGAAAAAATAGAGATAACGTTGCTCTATCTGCGATCTGAGTGTCCAAATGGTTATTATTTATAAAGGTATTACGTATAGAATATGTACATTATTATCTGGCGTGTTGTAATGGTTGTTACTATGATACTTGTTATGATTATTGCAGCAAACCTGTATCAAGACACAACGTTAATCTCTTACCAAGTGAGCCAAGATGTTGCATGTACAAGCCATGACACGGCAACAATGAGTTTCACCGTAAGTTTTTCATTTGTATACGTACTTTCAACAGAGATGACCACGTCAGAAATGCCACTGGCACTCATTGGCACGCAAAATGATACTCGTTGACATTTTATGTCCAAGGGACGTAATTCGTTTACGGGTAAATAGAAAAAATAGAGATAACGTTGCTCTTTCTGCGATCTGAGTGTCCAAATGGTTATTATTTATAAAGGTATTACGTATAGAATATGTACATTATTATCTGGCGTGTTGTAATGGTTGTTACTATGATACTTGTTATGATTATTGCAGCAAACCTGTATCAAGACACAACGTTAATCTCTTACCAAATGAGCCCAGAAGTTGCATGTACAAGCCATGACACGGCAACAATGAGTTTCACCGTAAGTTTTTCATTTCTATACGTACTTTCAACAGAGATGACCACGTCAGAAATGCCACTGGCACTCTATGGCACGCAAAATGATACTCGTTGACATTTTATGTCCAAGGGACGTAATTCGTTTACGGGTAAATAGAAAAAATAGAGATAACCTTGCTCTTTCTGCGATCTGAGTGTCCAAATGGTTATTATTTATAAAGGTATTACGTATAGAATATGTACATTATTATCTGGCGTGTTGTAATGGTTGTTACTATGATACTTGTTATGATTATTGCAGCAAACCTGTATCAAGACACAACGTTAATCTCTTACCAAGTGAGCCAAGATGTTGCATGTACAAGCCATGACACGGCAACAATGAGTTTCACCGTAAGTTTTTCATTTGTATACGTACTTTCAACAGAGATGACCACGTCAGAAATGCCACTGGCACTCATTGGCACGCAAAATGATACTCGTTGACATTTTATGTCCAAGGGACGTAATTCGTTTACGGGTAAATAGAAAAATAGAGATAACGTTGCTCTTTCTGCGATCTGAGTGTCCAAATGGTTATTATTTATAAAGGTATTACGTATAGAATATGTACATTATTATCTGGCGTGTTGTTATGGTTGTTACTATGATACTTGTTATTTATTATTGCCAGCAAACCTGTATCAAGACACAACGTTAAGTCTCTTACCAAGTGAGCCCAGAAGTTGCATGTACAAGCCATGACACGGCAACAATGAGTTTCACCGTAAGTTTTTCATTTGTATACGTACTTTCAACAGAGATGACCACGTCAGAAATGCCACTGGCACTCTATGGCACGCAAAAATATACTCGTTGACATTTTATGTCCAAGGGACGTAATTCGTTTACGGAGTAAATAGAAAAAATAGAGATAACGTTGCTCTTTCTGCGATCTGAGTGTCCAAATGGTTTATTATTTATAAAGGTATTGCGTAAAGAATATGTACATTATTATCTGGCGTGTTGTAATGGTTGTTACTATGATACTTGTTATGATTATTGCAGCAAACCTGTATCAAGACACAACGTTAACTCTTACCAAGTGAGCCCAGAAGTTGCATGTACAAGCCATGACACGGCAACAATGAGTTTCACCGTAAGTTTTTCATTTCTATACGTACTTTCAACAGAGATGACCACGTCAGAAATGCCACTGGCACTCTATGGCACGCAAAATGAGACTCGTTGACATTTTATGTCCAAGGGACGTAAATCGTTTACGGGTAAATAGAAAAAATAGAGATAACGTTGCTCTTTCTGCGATCTGAGTGTCCAAATGGTTATTATTTATAAAGGTATTACGTATAGAATATGTACATTATTATCTGGCGTGTTGTAATGGTTGTTACTATGATACTTGTTATGATTATTGCAGCAAACCTGTATCAAGACACAACGTTAATCTCTTACCAAGTGAGCCAGAAGTTGCATGTACAAGCCATGACACGGCAACAATGAGTTTCACCGTAAGTTTTTCATTTGTATACGTACTTTTTAACAGAGATGACCACGTCAGAAATGCCACTAGGCACTCTATGGCACGCAAAATGATACTCGTTGACATTTTATGTCCAAAGGACGTAATTCGTTTACGGGTAAATAGAAAAAATAGAGATAACGTTGCTCTTTCTGCGATCTGAGTGTCCAAATGGTTATTATTTATAAAGGTATTACGTATAGAATATGTACATTATTATCTGGCGTGTTGTAATGGTTGTTACTATGATACTTGTTATGATTATTGCAGCAAACCTGTATCAAGACACAACGTTAATCTCTTACCAAGTGAGCCCAGAAGTTGCATGTACAAGCCATGACACGGCAACAATGAGTTTCACCGTAAGTTTTTCATTTGTATACGTACTTTCAACAGAGATGACCACGTCAGAAATGCCACTGGCACTCTATGGCACGCAAAATGATACTCGTTGACATTTTATGTCCAAGGGACGTAATTCGTGTACGGGTAAATAGAAAAAATAGAGATAACGTTGCTCTTTCTGCGATCTGAGTGTCCAAATGGTTATTATTTATAAAGGTATTACATAAAGAATATGTACATTATTATCTGGCGTGTTGTAATGGTTGTTACTATGATACTTGTTATGATTATTGCAGCAAACCTGTATCAAGACACAACGTTAATCTCTTACAAAGTGAGCCCAGAAGATTTGCATGTACAAGCCATGACACTGGCAACAATGAGTTTCACCGTAAGTTTTTCTTTTGTATACTTACTTTCAACAGAGATGACCACGTCAGAAATGCCACTGGCACTCTATGGCACGCAAAATGATACTCGTTGACATTTTTATGTCCAAGGGACGTAATTCGTTTACGGGTAAATAGAAAAAAATAGAGATAACGTTGCTCTATCTGCGATCTGAGTGTCCAAATGGTTATTATTTATAAAGGTATTACGTATAGAATATGTACATTATTATCTGGCGTGTTGTAATGGTTGTTACTATGATACTTGTTATGATTATTGCAGCAAACCTGTATCAAGACACAACGTTAATCTCTTACCAAGTGAGCCAAGATGTTGCATGTACAAGCCATGACACGGCAACAATGAGTTTCACCGTAAGTTTTTCATTTGTATACGTACTTTCAACAGAGATGACCACGTCAGAAATGCCACTGGCACTCATTGGCACGCAAAATGATACTCGTTGACATTTTATGTCCAAGGGACGTAATTCGTTTACGGGTAAATAGGAAAAATAGAGATAACGTTGCTCTTTCTGCGATCTGAGTGTCCAAATGGTTATTATTTATAAAGGTATTACGTATAGAATATGTACATTATTATCTGGCGTGTTGTAATGGTTGTTACTATGATACTTGTTATGATTATTGCAGCAAACCTGTATCAAGACACAACGTTAATCTCTTACCAAATGAGCCCAGAAGTTGCATGTACAAGCCATGACACGGCAACAATGAGTTTCACCGTAAGTTTTCATTATCTATACGTACTTTCAACAGAGATGACCACGTCAGAAATGCCACTGGCACTCTATGGCACGCAAAATGATACTCGTTGACATTTTATGTCCAAGGGACGTAATTCGTTTACGGGTAAATAGAAAAAATAGAGATAACCTTGCTCTTTCTGCGATCTGAGTGTCCAAATGGTTATTATTTATAAAGGTATTACGTATAGAATATGTATAATATTATCTGGCGTGTTGTAATGGTTGTTACTATGATACTTGTTATGATTATTGCAGCAAACCTGTATCAAGACACAACGTTAATCTCTTACCAAGTGAGCCCAGAAGTTGCATGTACAAGCCATGACACGGCAACAATGAGTTTCACCGTAAGTTTATCATTTGTATACGTACTTTCAACAGAGATGACCACGTCAGAAATGCCACTGGCAGTCTATGGCACGCAAAATGATACTCGTTGACATTTTATGTCCAAGGTACGTAATTCGTTTACGGGTAAATAGAAAAAATAGAGATAACGTTGCTCTTTCTGCGATTCTGAGTGTCCAAATGGTTATTATTTATAAAGGTATTACGTATAGAATATGTACATTATTATCTGGCGTGTTGTTATGGTTGTTACTATGATACTTGTTATTATTATTGCAGCAAACCTGTATCAAGACACAACGTTAATCTCTTACCAAGTGAGCCCAGAAGTTGCATGTACAAGCCATGACACGGCAACAATGAGTTTCACCGTAAGTTTTTCATTTGTATACGTACTTTCAACAGAGATGACCACATCAGAAATGCACTGACTGGCACTCTATGGCACGCAAAATTATACTCGTTGACATTTTATGTTCCAAGGGACGTAATTCGTTTACGGGTAAATAGAAAAAATAGAGATAACGTTGCTCTTTCTGCGATCTGAGTGTCCAAATGGTTATTATTTATAAAGGTATTGCGTAAAGAATATGTACATTATTATCTGGCGTGTTGTAATGGTTGTTACTATGATACTTGTTATGATTATTGCAGCAAACCTGTATCAAGACACAACGTTAATCTCTTACCAAGTGAGCCCAGAAGTTGCATGTACAAGCCATGACACGGCAACAATGAGTTTCACCGTAAGTTTTTCATTTCTATACGTACTTTCAACAGAGATGACCACGTCAGAAATGCCACTGGCACTCTATGGCACGCAAAATGAGACTCGTTGACATTTTATGTCAAGGACGTAATTCGTTTACGGGTAAATAGAAAAAATAGAGATAACGTTGCTCTTTCTGCGATCTGAGTGTCCAAATGGTTATTATTTATAAAGGTATTACGTATAGAATATGTACAGTTATTATCTGGCGTGTTGTAATGGTTGTTACTATGATACTTGTTTATGATTATTGCAGCAAACCTGTATCAAGACACAACGTTAATCTCTTACCAAGTGAGCCCAGAAGTTGCATGTACAAGCCATGACACGGCAACAATGAGTTTCACCGTAAGTTTTTCATTTGTATACGTACTTTTAACAGAGATGACCACGTCAGAAATGCCACTGGCACTCTATGCACGCAAAATGATACTCGTTGACATTTTATGTCCAAAGGACGTAATTCGTTTACGGGTAAATAGAAAAAATAGAGATAACGTTGCTCTTTCTGCGATCTGAGTGTCCAAATGGTTATTATTTATAAAGGTATTACGTATAGAATATGTACATTATTATCTGGCGTGTTGTAATGGTTGTTACTATGATACTTGTTATGATTATTGCAGCAAAACCTGTATCAAGACACAACGTTAATCTCTTACCAAGTGAGCCCAGAACGTTGCATGTACAAGCCATGACACGGCAACAATGAGTTTCACCGTAAGTTTTCATTTGTATACGTACTTTCAACAGAGATGACCACGTCAGAAATGCCACTGGCACTCTATGGCACGCAAAATGATACTCGTTGACATTTTATGTCCAAGGGACGTAATTCGTGTACGGGTAAATAGAAAAAATAGAGATAACGTTGCTCTTTCTGCGATCTGAGTGTCCAATATGGTTATTATTTATAAAGGTATTACATAAAGAATATGTACATTATTATCTGGCGTGTTGTAATGGTTGTTACTATGATACTTGTTATGATTATTGCAGCAAACCTGTATCAAGACACAACGTTAATCTCTTACAAAGTGAGCCCAGAAGTTGCATGTACAAGCCATGACACGGCAACAATGAGTTTCACCGTAAGTTTTTCTTTTGTATACTTACTTTCAACAGAGATGACCACGTCAGAAATGCCACTGGCACTCTATGGCACGCAAATGATACTCGTTGACATTTTATGTCCAAGGGACGTAATTCGTTTACGGGTAAATAGAAAAAATAGAGATAACGTTGCTCTATCTGCGATCTGAGTGTCCAAATGGTTATTATTTATAAAGGTATTACGTATAGAATATGTACATTATTATCTGGCGTGTTGTAATGGTTTGTTACTATGATACTTGTTATGATTATTGCAGCAAACCTGTATCAAGACACAACGTTAATCTCTTACCAAGTGAGCCAAGATGTTGCATGTACAAGCCATGACACGGCAACAATGAGTTTCACCGTAAGTTTTTCATTTGTATACGTACTTTCAACAGAGATGACTACGTCAGAAATGCCACTAGGCACTCATTGGCACGCAAAATGATACTCGTTGACATTTTATGTCCAAGGGACGTAATTCGTTTACGGGTAAATAGGAAAAATAGAGATAACGTTGCTCTTTCTGCGATCTGAGTGTCCAAATGGTTATTATTTATAAAGGTATTACGTATAGAATATGTACATTATTATCTGGCGTGTTGTAATGGTTGTTACTATGATACTTGTTATGATTATTGCAGCAAACCTGTATCAAGACACAACGTTAATCTCTTACCAAATGAGCCCAGAAGTTGCATGTACAAGCCATGACACGGCAACAATGAGTTTCACCGTAAGTTTTTCATTTCTATACGTACTTTCAACAGAGATGACCACGTCAGAAATTGCCACTGGCACTCTATGGCACGCAAAATGATACTCGTTGACATTTTATGTCCAAGGGACGTAATTCGTTTACGGGTAAATAGAAAAAATAGAGATAACCTTGCTCTTTCTGCGATCTGAGTGTCCAAATGGTTATTATTTATAAAGGTATTACGTATAGAATATGTATAATATTATCTGGCGTGTTGTAATGGTTGTTACTATGATACTTGTTATGATTATTGCAGCAAACCTGTATCAAGACACAACGTTAATCTCTTACCAAGTGAGCCCAGAAGTTGCATGTACAAGCCATGACACGGCAACAATGAGTTTCACACCGTAAGTTTTTCATTTGTATACGTACTTTCAACAGAGATGACCACGTCAGAAATGCCACTGGCAGTCTATGGCACGCAAAATGATACTCGTTGACATTTTATGTCCAAGGTACGTAATTCGTTTACGGGTAAATAGAAAAAATAGAGATAACGTTGCTCTTTCTGCGATCTGAGTGTCGCAAATGGTTATTATTTATAAAGGTATTACGTATAGAATATGTACATTATTATCTGGCGTGTTGTAATGGTTGTTACTATGATACTTGTTATTATTATTGCAGCAAACCTGTATCAGGACACAACGTTAATCTCTTACCAAGTGAGCCCAGAAGTTGCATGTACAAGCCATGACACGGCAACAATGAGTTTCACCGTAAGTTTTTCATTTGTATAAGTACTTTCAACAGAGATGACCACGTCAGAAATGCCACTGGCACTCTATGGCACGCAAAATGATACTCGTTGACATTTTATGTCCAAGGGACGTAATTCGTTTACGTGTAAATAGAAAAAATAGAGATAACGTTGCTCTTTCTGCGATCTGAGTGTCCAAATGGTTATTATTTATAAAGGTATTACGTATAGAATATGTACAATATTATCTGGCGTGTTGTAATGGTTGTTACAATGATACCTGTTATGATTATTGCAGCAAACCTGTATCAAGACACAACGTTAATCTCTTACCAAGTGAGCCCAGAAGTTGCATGTACAAGCCATGACACGGCAACAATGAGTTTTCACCGTAAGTTTTTCATTTGTATACGTACTTTCAACAGAGATGACCACGTCAGAAATGCCACTGCAGTCTATGGCACGCAAAATGATACTCGTTGACATTTTATGTCCAAGGGACGTAATTCGTTTACGGGTAATTAATTTTTTTTTAGAGATAACGTTGCTCTTTCTGCGATCTGAGTGTCCAAATGGTTATTATTTATAAAGGTATTACGTATAGAATATGTACATTATTATCTGGCGTGTTGTAATGGTTGTTACTATGATACTTGTTATGATTATTGCAGCAAACCTGTATCAAGACACAACGTTAATCTCTTACCAAGTGAGCCCAGAAGTTGCATGTACAAAGCCATGACACGGCAACAATGAGTTTCACCGTAAGTTTTTCATTTGTATACGTACTTTCAACAGAGATGACCACGTCAGAAATGCCACTGGCACTCTATGGCACGCAAAATGATACTCGTTGACATTTTATGTCCAAGGGACGTAATTCGTTACGGGTAAATAGAAAAAATAGAGATAACGTTGCTCTTTCTGCGATCTGAGTGTCCAAATGGTTATTATTTATAAAGGTATTACGTATAGAATATGTACATTATTATCTGGCGTGTTGTAATGGTTGTTACTATGATACTTGTTATGATTATTGCAGCAAACCTGTATCAAGACACAACGTTAATCTCTTACCAAGTGAGCCCAGAAGTTGCATGTACAAGCCATGACACGGCAACAATGAGTTTCACCGTAAGTTTTTCATTTGTATACGTACTTTCAACAGAGATGACCACGTCAGAAATGCCACTGGCACTCTATGGCACGCAAAATGATACTCGTTGACATTTTATGTCCAAGGGACGTAATTCGTTTACGGGTAAATAGAAAAAATAGAGATAACGTTGCTCTTTCTGCGATCTGAGTGTCCAAATGGTTATTATTTATAAAGAAAGAATATGTACATTATTATCTGGCGTGTTGTAATGGTTGTTACTATGATACTTGTTATGATTATTGCAGCAAACCTGTATCAAGACACAACGTTAATCTCTTACCAAGTGAGCCCAGAAGTTGCATGTACAAGCCATGACACGGCATCAATGAGTTTCACCGTAAGTTTTTCATTTGTATACGTACTTTCAACAGAGATGACCACGTCAGAAATGCCACTGGCACTCTATGGCACGCAAAATGATACTCGTTGACATTTTATGTCCAAGGGACGTAATTTGTTTACGGGTAAATAGAAAAAATAGCGATAACGTTGCTCTTTCTGCGATCTGAGTGTCTAAATGGTTATTATTTATAAAGGTATTACGTATAGAATATGTACATTAATATCTGGCGTGTTGCAATGGTTGTTACTATGATACTTGTTATGATTATTGCAGCAAACCTGTATCAAGACACAACGTTAATCTCTTACCAAGTGAGCCCAGAAGTTGCATGTACAAGCCATGACACGGCAACAATGAGTTTCACCGTAAGTTTTTCATTTGTATACGTACTTTCAACAGAGATGACCACGTCAGAAATGCCACTGGCACTCTATGGCACGCAAAATGATACTCGTTGACATTTTATGTCCAAAGGACGTAATTCGTTTACGGGTAAATAGAAAAAATAGAGATAACGTTGCTCTTTCTGCGATCTGAGTGTCCAAATGGTTATTATTTATAAAGGTATTACGTATAGAATATGTACATTATTATCTGGCGTGTTGTAATGGTTGTTACTATGATACTTGTTATGATTATTGCAGCAAACCTGTATCAAGACACAACGTTAATCTCTTACCAAGTGAGCCCAGAAGTTGCATGTACAAGCCATGACACGGCAACAATGAGTTTCACCGTAAGTTTTTCATTTGTATACGTACTTTCAACAGAGATGACCACGTCAGAAATGCCACTGGCACTCTATGGCACGCAAAATGATACTCGTTGACATTTTATGTCCAAGGGACGTAATTCGTGTACGGGTAAATAGAAAAAATAGAGATAACGTTGCTCTTTCTGCGATCTGAGTGTCCAAATGGTTATTATTTATAAAGGTATTACATAAAGAATATGTACATTATTATCTGGCGTGTTGTAATGGTTGTTACTATGATACTTGTTATGATTATTGCAGCAAACCTGTATCAAGACACAACGTTAATCTCTTACAAAGTGAGCCCAGAAGTTGCATGTACAAGCCATGACACGGCAACAATGAGTTTCACCGTAAGTTTTTCTTTTGTATACGTACTTTCAACAGAGATGACCACGTCAGAAATGCCACTGGCACTCTATGGCACGCAAAATGATACTCGTTGACATTTTATGTCCAAGGGACGTAATTCGTTTACGGGTAAATAGAAAAAATAGAGATAACGTTGCTCTATCTACGATCTGAGTGTCGAAATGGTTATTATTTATAAAGGTATTACGTATAGAATATGTACATTATTATCTGGCGTGTTGTAATGGTTGTTACTATGATACTTGTTATGATTATTGCAGCAAACCTGTATCAAGACACAACGTTAATCTCTTACCAAGTGAGCCAAGATGTTGCATGTACAAGCCATGACACGGCAACAATGAGTTTCACCGTAGGTTTTTCATTTGTATACGTACTTTCAACAGAGATGACCACGTCAGAAATGCCACTGGCAGTCTATGGCACGCAAAATGATACTCGTTGACATTTTATGTCCAAGGGACGTAATTCGTTTACGGGTAAATATAAAAAATAGAGATAACGTTGCTCTTTCTGCGATCTGAGTGTCCAAATGGTTATTATTTATAAAGGTATTACGTATAGAATATGTACATTATTATCTGGCGTGTTGTAATGGTTGTTACTATGATACTTGTTATGATTATTGCAGCAAACCTGTATCAAGACACAACGTTAATCTCTTACCAAGTGAGCCCAGAAGTTGCATCTACAAGCCATGACACGGCAACAATGAGTTTCACCGTAAGTGTTTCATTTGTATACGTACTTTCAACAGAGATGACCACGTCAAAAATGCCACTGGCACTCTATGGCACGCAAAATAATACTCGTTGACATTTTATGTCCAAGGGACGTAATTCGTTTACGGGTAAATAGAAAAAATAGAGATAACGTTGCTCTTTCTGCGATCTGAGTGTCCAAATGGTTATTATTTATAAAGGTATTACGTATAGAATATGTACATTATTATCTGGCGTGTTGTAATGGTTGTTACTATGATACTTGTTATGATTATTGCAGCAAACCTGTATCAAGACACAACGTTAATCTCTTACCAAGTGAGCCCAGAAGTTGCATGTACAAGCCATGACACGGCAACAATGAGTTTCACCGTAAGTTTTTCATTTGTATACGTACTTTCAACAGAGATGACCACGTCAGAAATGCCACTGGCACTCTATTGCACGCAAAATGATACTCGTTGACATGTTATGTCCAAGGGACGTAATTCGTTTACGGGTAAATAGAAAAAATAAGATAACGTTGCTCTTTCTGCGATCTGAGTGTCCAAATGGTTATTATTTATAAAGGTATTACGTATAGAATATGTACATTATTATCTAGCGTGTTGTAATGGTTGTTACTATGATACTTGTTATGATTATTGCAGCAAACCTGTATCAAGACACAACGTTAATCTCTTACCAAGTGAGCCCAGAAGTTGCATGTACAAGCCATGACACGGCAACAATGAGTTTCACCGTAAGTTTTTCATTTGTATACGTACTTTCAACAGAGATGACCACGTCAGAAATGCCACTGGCACTCTATGGCACGCAAAATGATACTCGTTGACATTTTATGTCCAAGGGACGTAATTCGTTTACGGGTAAATAGAAAAAATAGAGATAACGTTGCTCTTTCTGCGATCTGAGTGTCCAAATGGTTATTATTTATAAAGGTATTACGTATAGAATATGTACATTATTATCTGGCGTGTTGTAATGGTTGTTACTATGATACTTGTTATGATTATTGCAGCAAACCTGTATCAAGACACAACGTTAATCTCTTACCAAGTGAGCCCAGAAGTTGCATGTACAAGCCATGATACGGCAACAATGAGTTTCACCGTAAGTTTTTCATTTGTATACGTACTTTCAACAGAGATGACCACGTCAGAAATGCCACTAGCACTCTATTGCACGCAAAATGATACTCGTTGACATGTTATGTCCAAGGGACGTAATTCGTTTACGGGTAAATAGAAAAAATAGAGATAACGTTGCTCTTTCTGCGATCTGAGTGTCCAAATGGTTATTATTTATAAAGGTATTACGTATAGAATATGTACATTATTATCTAGCGTGTTGTAATGGTTGTTACTATGATACTTGTTATGATTATTGCAGCAAACCTGTATCAAGACACAACGTTAATCTCTTACCAAGTGAGCCCAGAAGTTGCATGTACAAGCCATGACACGGCAACAATGAGTTTCACCGTAAGTTTTTCATTTGTATACGTACTTTCAACAGAGATGACCACGTCAGAAATGCCACTGGCACTCTATGGCACGCAAAATGATACTCGTTGACATTTTATGTCCAAGGGACGTAATTCGTTTACGGGTAAATAGAAAAAATAGAGATAACGTTGCTCTTTCTGCGATCTGAGTGTCCAAATGGTTATTATTTATAAAGGTATTACGTATAGAATATGTACATTATTATCTGGCGTGTTGTAATGGTTGTTACTATGATACTTGTTATGATTATTGCAGCAAACCTGTATCAAGACACAACGTTAATCTCTTACCAAGTGAGCCCAGAAGTTGCATGTACAAGCCATGATACGGCAACAATGAGTTTCACCGTAAGTTTTTCATTTGTATACGTACTTTCAACAGAGATGACCACGTCAGAAATGCCACTGGCACTCTATTGCACGCAAAATGATACTCGTTGACATGTTATGTCCAAGGGACGTAATTCGTTTACGGGTAAATAGAAAAAATAGAGATAACGTTGCTCTTTCTGCGATCTGAGTGTCCAAATGGTTATTATTTATAAAGGTATTACGTATAGAATATGTACATTATTATCTAGCGTGTTGTAATGGTTGTTACTATGATACTTGTTATGATTATTGCAGCAAACCTGTATCAAGACACAACGTTAATCTCTTACCAAGTGAGCCCAGAAGTTGCATGTACAAGCCATGACACGGCAACAATGAGTTTCACCGTAAGTTTTTCATTTGTATACGTACTTTCAACAGAGATGACCACGTCAGAAATGCCACTGGCACTCTATGGCACGCAAAATGATACTCGTTGACATTTTATGTCCAAGGGACGTAATTCGTGTACGGGTAAATAGAAAAAATAGAGATAACGTTGCTCTTTCTGCGATCTGAGTGTCCAAATGGTTATTATTTATAAAGGTATTACATAAAGAATATGTACATTATTATCTGGCGTGTTGTAATGGTTGTTACTATGATACTTGTTATGATTATTGCAGCAAACCTGTATCAAGACACAACGTTAATCTCTTACAAAGTGAGCCCAGAAGTTGCATGTACAAGCCATGACACGGCAACAATGAGTTTCACCGTAAGTTTTTCTTTTGTATACGTACTTTCAACAGAGATGACCACGTCAGAAATGCCACTGGCACTCTATGGCACGCAAAATGATACTCGTTGACATTTTATGTCCAAGGGACGTAATTCGTTTACGGGTAAATAGAAAAAATAGAGATAACGTTGCTCTATCTACGATCTGAGTGTCGAAATGGTTATTATTTATAAAGGTATTACGTATAGAATATGTACATTATTATCTGGCGTGTTGTTATGGTTGTTACTATGATACTTGTTATGATTATTGCAGCAAACCTGTATCAAGACACAACGTTAATCTCTTACCAAGTGAGCCAAGATGTTGCATGTACAAGCCATGACACGGCAACAATGAGTTTCACCGTAGGTTTTTCATTTGTATACGTACTTTCAACAGAGATGACCACGTCAGAAATGCCACTGGCAGTCTATGGCACGCAAAATGATACTCGTTGACATTTTATGTCCAAGGGACGTAATTCGTTTACGGGTAAATATAAAAAATAGAGATAACGTTGCTCTTTCTGCGATCTGAGTGTCCAAATGGTTATTATTTATAAAGGTATTACGTATAGAATATGTACATTATTATCTGGCGTGTTGTAATGGTTGTTACTATGATACTTGTTATGATTATTGCAGCAAACCTGTATCAAGACACAACGTTAATCTCTTACCAAGTGAGCCCAGAAGTTGCATCTACAAGCCATGACACGGCAACAATGAGTTTCACCGTAAGTTTTTCATTTGTATACGTACTTTCAACAGAGATGACCACGTCAGAAATGCCACTGGCACTCTATGGCACGCAAAATAATACTCGTTGACATTTTATGTCCAAGGGACGTAATTCGTTTACGGGTAAATAGAAAAAACAGAGATAACGTTGCTCTTTCTGCGATCTGAGTGTCCAAATGGTTATTATTTATAAAGGTATTACGTATAGAATATGTACATTATTATCTGGCGTGTTGTAATGGTTGTTACTATGATACTTGTTATGATTATTGCAGCAAACCTGTATCAAGACACAACGTTAATCTCTTACCAAGTGAGCCCAGAAGTTGCATGTACAAGCCATGACACGGCAACAATGAGTTTCACCGTAAGTTTTTCATTTGTATACGTACTTTCAACAGAGATGACCACGTCAGAAATGCCACTGGCACTCTATTGCACGCAAAATGATACTCGTTGACATGTTATGTCCAAGGGACGTAATTCGTTTACGGGTAAATAGAAAAAATAAGATAACGTTGCTCTTTCTGCGATCTGAGTGTCCAAATGGTTATTATTTATAAAGGTATTACGTATAGAATATGTACATTATTATCTAGCGTGTTGTAATGGTTGTTACTATGATACTAGTTATGATTATTGCAGCAAACCTGTATCAAGACACAACGTTAATCTCTTACCAAGTGAGCCCAGAAGTTGCATGTACAAGCCATGACACGGCAACAATGAGTTTCACCGTAAGTTTTTCATTTGTATACGTACTTTCAACAGAGATGACCACGTCAGAAATGCCACTGGCACTCTATGGCACGCAAAATGATACTCGTTGACATTTTATGTCCAAGGGACGTAATTCGTTTACGGGTAAATAGAAAAAATAGAGATAACGTTGCTCTATCTACGATCTGAGTGTCGAAATGGTTATTATTTATAAAGGTATTACGTATAGAATATGTACATTATTATCTGGCGTGTTGTTATGGTTGTTACTATGATACTTGTTATGATTATTGCAGCAAACCTGTATCAAGACACAACGTTAATCTCTTACCAAGTGAGCCAAGATGTTGCATGTACAAGCCATGACACGGCAACAATGAGTTTCACCGTAGGTTTTTCATTTGTATACGTACTTTCAACAGAGATGACCACGTCAGAAATGCCACTGGCAGTCTATGGCACGCAAAATGATACTCGTTGACATTTTATGTCCAAGGGACGTAATTCGTTTACGGGTAAATATAAAAAATAGAGATAACGTTGCTCTTTCTGCGATCTGAGTGTCCAAATGGTTATTATTTATAAAGGTATTACGTATAGAATATGTACATTATTATCTGGCGTGTTGTAATGGTTGTTACTATGATACTTGTTATGATTATTGCAGCAAACCTGTATCAAGACACAACGTTAATCTCTTACCAAGTGAGCCCAGAAGTTGCATCTACAAGCCATGACACGGCAACAATGAGTTTCACCGTAAGTTTTTCATTTGTATACGTACTTTCAACAGAGATGACCACGTCAGAAATGCCACTGGCACTCTATGGCACGCAAAATAATACTCGTTGACATTTTATGTCCAAGGGACGTAATTCGTTTACGGGTAAATAGAAAAAATAGAGATAACGTTGCTCTTTCTGCGATCTGAGTGTCCAAATGGTTATTATTTATAAAGGTATTACGTATAGAATATGTACATTATTATCTGGCGTGTTGTAATGGTTGTTACTATGATACTTGTTATGATTATTGCAGCAAACCTGTATCAAGACACAACGTTAATCTCTTACCAAGTGAGCCCAGAAGTTGCATGTACAAGCCATGACACGGCAACAATGAGTTTCACCGTAAGTTTTTCATTTGTATACGTACTTTCAACAGAGATGACCACGTCAGAAATGCCACTGGCACTCTATTGCACGCAAAATGATACTCGTTGACATGTTATGTCCAAGGGACGTAATTCGTTTACGGGTAAATAGAAAAAATAAGATAACGTTGCTCTTTCTGCGATCTGAGTGTCCAAATGGTTATTATTTATAAAGGTATTACGTATAGAATATGTACATTATTATCTAGCGTGTTGTAATGGTTGTTACTATGATACTAGTTATGATTATTGCAGCAAACCTGTATCAAGACACAACGTTAATCTCTTACCAAGTGAGCCCAGAAGTTGCATGTACAAGCCATGACACGGCAACAATGAGTTTCACCGTAAGTTTTTCATTTGTATACGTACTTTCAACAGAGATGACCACGTCAGAAATGCCACTGGCACTCTATGGCACGCAAAATGATACTCGTTGACATTTTATGTCCAAGGGACGTAATTCGTTTACGGGTAAATAGAAAAAATAGAGATAACGTTGCTCTTTCTGCGATCTGAGTGTCCAAATGGTTATTATTTATAAAGGTATTACGTATAGAATATGTACATTATTATCTGGCGTGTTGTAATGGTTGTTACTATGATACTTGTTATGATTATTGCAGCAAACCTGTATCAAGACACAACGTTAATCTCTTACCAAGTGAGCCCAGAAGTTGCATGTACAAGCCATGATACGGCAACAATGAGTTTCACCGTAAGTTTTTCATTTGTATACGTACTTTCAACAGAGATGACCACGTCAGAAATGCCACTAGCACTCTATTGCACGCAAAATGATACTCGTTGACATGTTATGTCCAAGGGACGTAATTCGTTTACGGGTAAATAGAAAAAATAGAGATAACGTTGCTCTTTCTGCGATCTGAGTGTCCAAATGGTTATTATTTATAAAGGTATTACGTATAGAATATGTACATTATTATCTAGCGTGTTTTAATGGTTGTTACTATGATACTTGTTATGATTATTGCAGCAAACCTGTATCAAGACACAACGTTAATCTCTTACCAAGTGAGCCCAGAAGTTGCATGTACAAGCCATGACACGGCAACAATGAGTTTCACCGTAAGTTTTTCATTTGTATACGTACTTTCAACAGAGATGACCACGTCAGAAATGCCACTGGCACTCTATGGCACGCAAAATGATACTCGTTGACATTTTATGTCCAAGGGACGTAATTCGTTTACGGGTAAATAGAAAAAATAGAGATAACGTTGCTCTTTCTGCGATCTGAGTGTCCAAATGGTTATTATTTATAAAGGTATTACGTATAGAATATGTAC
>JAWPHD010024466.1:0-19121 GCA_037043455.1 Cyrtodaria siliqua | reverse complement strand
CATGACATGTCACAATCAATTTCCAAGTTCCTGTCACCAAGGTCAAGGTCACACTTAAGAGTTCAAAGTTGGATGTCTTAGCCATGAATAAACCAGTTGGCAGATCTAGATCTCCTTTTGCAGAAATGCTTATCACATCTGCAGTTATCTTCTTTTGACTTACCTATACTTATTTTCTTACATAAGTCAATCTGATAACTGTAATAGCCACCCAGACGTTTATTTTTTTCACAAATACCGTTACTCACCCTGTGAGGTACGCTGCTGACCTGACATGGAGGATGCAGCCGTAAGGTTGGTTGTGGTATTAGTCACTGGTGCCTCCATCCTGCCAGACAGGGGACCTTAGTGCCAACACGCCAGAACATGTGCTGTCTTACATCATGGCTGTAGCTGAAAATAGTACAAAATTAATGTCAAGGATTGTATTATTCAAGACTTTACGTGTGTTTTTCTTAAATTATTGAAAACCTGTCTTTATTTCATCAATAGTCCAAATTTTGCATAGAGCCTGAGCGCTAGTACTATTAGGGGAATACAGTATGTGACTCAACTTATAATGAGTGACTTCTGCCTACAACTGGCAACCTTTACCACCAGCTACTTTTATTAGCTACTGTGTCAAATTCATGCCAACTGGCCCAACAACAAGAGCCATGATATTAAAAACAAACGAAAATACCTCCCTTTGTCCAGAACAAATGTAAACAAAACCAAAGTTAAGGATTAGTGTATAAAATATGGTGGAGGTAATAACTATATTAAAGACACAATGGCAACCTTAATAAAACCTATATAAGCATCAACAGTAATCAGCAAATATTATTTTGGGTGGAAATGGAACAAGATTGCCATTGAGTCCCCATTTATAATTATCGGTAAAATTTATAATTTATTTATTCATCCCTTTAAGCACTTGTGGAGCGCTGTGGTCTAGTGGTAGAGCGTTGGACCCAGGATCGAAATGTTGTGGGTTTGATCCCTGCCATGACCACATATGTTGTGTCCCTGACCAAGACACATCTGTATTTCCTTAGTAATAATTCTACTCATGTTGTGGGTTTGATCCCAGCCATGACCATATGTGTTGTGTCCCTGAGTAAGACACTTATCTGTATTTCCTTAGTAATAATTCTACCCATGTTTGGGTTTGATCCAAGCCATGACCATATGTGTTGTGTCCCTGAGCAAGACACTTATCTGTATTTCCTTAGTAATAATTCTACCCATGTTGTGGGTTTGATCCCAGCCATGACCATATGTGTTGTGTCCCTGAGTAAGACACTTATCTGTATTTCCTTAGTAATAATTCTACCCATGTTTGGGTTTGATCCAAGCCATGACCATATGTGTTGTGTCCCTGAGCAAGACACTTATCTGTATTTCCTTAGTAATAATTCTACCCATGTTGTGGGTTTGATCCCAGCCATGACCATATGTGTTGTGTCCCTGAGCAAGACACTTATCTGTATTTCCTTAGTAATAATTCTACCCATGTTGTGGGTTTGATCCCAGCCATGACCATATGTGTTGTGTCCCTGAGCAAGACACTTATCTGTATTTCCTTAGTAATAATTCTACCCATGTTGTGGGTTCGATCCCAGCCATGACCATATGTGTTGTGTCCCTGAGCAAGACACTTATCTGTATTTCTTTAGTAATAATTCTACCCATGTTGTGGGTTTGATCCCAGCCATGACCATATGTGTTGTGCCCTTGAGCAAGACACTTGTCTGTATTTCCTCAGTAATAATTCTACCCAAGTTGTGGGTTTGATCCCAGCCATGACCATATGTGTTGTGTCCTTGAGCAAGACACTTGTCTGTATTTCCTTAGTAATAATTCTACCCATGTTGTGGGTTTGATCCCAGCCATGACCATATGTGTTGTGTCACTGAGCAAGACACTTGTCTGTATTTTCTCAGTAATAATTCTACCCATGTTGTTGGTTCGATCCCAGCCACGACCGTATGTGTTGTGTCCCTGAGCAAGACACTTAAATCTGTACTTCCTTAGTAATAATTCTACCCATGTTGTGGGTTTGATCCCAGCCATGACCATATGTGTTGTGTCCCTGAGCAAGACACTTATCTGTATTTCCTTAGTAATAATTCTACCCATGTTGTGGGTTTGATCCCAGCCATGACCATATGTGTTGTGTCCCTGAGCAAGACACTTAAATCTGTACTTCCTTAGTAATAATTCTACCCATGTTTGGGTTTGATCCAAGCCATGACCATATGTGTTGTGTCCCTGAGCAAGACACTTATCTGTATTTCCTTAGTAATAATTCTACCCATGTTGTGGGTTTGATCCCAGCCATGACCATATGTGTTGTGTCCCTGAGCAAGACACTTATCTGTATTTCCTTAGTAATAATTCTACCCATGTTGTGGGTTTGATCCCAGCCATGACCATATGTGTTGTGTCCCTGAGCAAGACACTTATCTGTATTTCCTTAGTAATAATTCTACCCATGTTGTGGGTTCGATCCCAGCCATGACCATATGTGTTGTGTCCCTGAGCAAGACACTTATCTGTATTTCTTTAGTAATAATTCTACCCATGTTGTGGGTTTGATCTCAGCCATGACCATATGTGTTGTGTCCTTGAGCAAGACACTTGTCTGTATTTCCTTAGTAATAATTCTACCCATGTTGTGGGTTTGATCCCAGCCATGACCATATGTGTTGTGTCACTGAGCAAGACACTTGTCTGTATTTCCTCAGTAATAATTCTACCCATGTTGTTGGTTCGATCCCAGCCACGACCGTATGTGTTGTGTCCCTGAGCAAGACACTTAAATCTGTATTTCTTTAGTAATAATTCTACCCATGTTGTGGGTTTGATCCCAGCCATGACCATATGTGTTGTGTCCTTGAGCAAGACACTTGTCTGTATTTCCTTAGTAATAATTCTACCCATGTTGTTGGTTCAATCCCAGCCATGACCGTATGTGTTGTGTCCCTGAGCAAGACACTTAAATCTGTATTTCCTTAGTAATAATTCTACCCATGTTGTGGGTTTGATCCCAGCCATGACCATATGTGTTGTGTCCTTGAGCAAGACACTTGTCTGTATTTCCTTAGTAATAATTCTACCTATGTTGTGGGTTTGATCCCAGCCATGACCATATGTGTTGTGTCCCTGAGCAAGAAACCTGTCTGTATTTCCTCAGTAGTGATTCTACCCATGTTGTTGGTTCGATCCCAGCCACGACCGTATGTGTTGTGTCCCTGAGCAAGACACTTAAATCTGTATTTCCTTAGTAATAATTCTACCCAGGATAGTAGTACAGGTGGAGGTTTACTTGACCAGTTGGTTCTGGACTTTGGACCAATTTTGCAATTTCCCCGGGCCCTGAATGATGACATGACACGAACAGTTACATTGTTCACAAATTTGTCTTTGTAAGTGTTCACATATAAATGTACAAATGCTGATAACCTGAGTGATGATTAATAGCTTATCAACACATAATATATTAGCACAAAAAACTGATTATAAGTAATCATGTTCTTATCTGTACACTACGGTGGCATGTGGCTGCCAACACCATAATTCAGTCGCCATACTATTTTCAGCTATGAAGGTGACTTTTAAGCCCTTATATGTCGACTTAGAAGATCTACATGTACTTCAAACAGTATGGTGACAAATATCTTTGCTAACTCGTAAAGTCGTGGTAATGATCTGAAGTG
The DNA here is from genome assembly GCA_037043455.1 of Cyrtodaria siliqua. Lineage (NCBI taxonomy): Eukaryota > Metazoa > Mollusca > Bivalvia > Adapedonta > Hiatellidae > Cyrtodaria > Cyrtodaria siliqua. Next base: position 15,420 of record JAWPHD010024466.1, on the reverse strand, counting down.
ACTGTCAAGTTAGTTTTAAATCAATTTCTTTGCATACAGAATATTTAATTCTGTCTTTTCCATCCTGTGCTAATGAAGGGAATATAAAGGTAGGTATAAACAGTAATATTATATTAATCCCTAACAACAATAATTATTACATATATTTTTTGCTTGGAGAAAAAAAATACTGTTCGAAGTTTAGCAAATTTTGCTGCACTTACTCAGTTCCCCATTAAAATCAGAGATGTTCCGAAGAATAAGTGAAGCACCAACAGTGGGTGCAAAGGCCGGATTGCGAATTCAACAATTTAACTGAAAAATCTTAAGTAAAAAGGGGGGTATAACTCAAGTAAAATACACGACAGAGTTATGGTTCTTGTCATATAACATTGTGTAATGATAATTAACAGGTGTGCCAAGTTTCAAAGCTTTCCGACAATTTGTTTTTGAGAAATTAGAAAAAAAAACTTTAATCAAAAACTTTAACCAAAATGTCAGAATGCATACAGACAGACAGACAGACGAACAAGCCTGGATTTGCTATGCAATTTGGCTAAAAAAAAGACAACTGATCCAGCATAGCATTTCAGAGCACTTTATGTCATGGTAGCAAAGACTTTTGTCGCGATCGAGATCTAGACTTTGTTCTTGTAAGTCGACATATAAGAGCTTAAAAGTCGTCTTAAGTTTCTGTAATATTAGTAATGCAACTGAATTATTGTGATGGCAGCTACATGCCACAGTAGTACACAGACAAAACGGTAACTGCGTCTAATCTTAACAACACATGTTTAGCACTGTAATTAAATTATACTGCCAAGTCCAGAACAAAATTTTCTAATCATTCAGGAAAGCTCACACATTTGTATGTTGCCTGCAAACTAATCTTAAATTCCCTGCTCTCGTCTTTTATTTATTTCAGGTTCTCCTGCATCACCAGTCTCACATACATTTTCAGTAAATACAGCTTTTAAGTTACAATTTCTCAACAAAATTACTAACATATATTGTAAACAACACTCGTTTTAGGCTTCAATTACAAGTGTTAAGATTAATTTAAATATAACTCACTGATTTTTCTCAATGATAAACATGAACTCTTCTCCCTGTGGACAATCAAATGTGATATTGTGACAAGAACAGTGAACAATGTAATAATAATAATCAAGAGTGATATTGTGACATGAACAGTGAACAGTATAATTAAGTGATATGAACAACTAATTGCACTATTTTCCAGTGAGCTTTCTTTTCTCGACCTTTTTTTCTTCTGTTAGTGCATACAAGTGTCGTCCGGGTGGCATTTTACACCACCAGATTTTACTGTAAATAATAAAGAATTTATGAAAAACAAAAAAAATAATTTGAAACTTGCATAACTAAAATGAATACTACGTCTTAAAGGGACATGTGCACACAGCAATCTTAACCTTTTTTTTAACTTGTGGCATGCTATTATCTGTTTCTACATATTCTGCAAATTATTATTAATACTTATATGATTTGTTTGAATGGCATTTTACGTCATTTTTAGCACATGTATGTTTTCGAGTTAGCGGTGCAGACCACCCAATTTTTTCCTTGGTAGAAGCAGTACTGTATACCTCCGTAATAATCGAAACTTTCTAACTTGAAAAGTCGAGCTCCCAGTGAGATTCGAACCCGCAGCAGTGAGAGTCAGTAACGTTTTAGATACCTCTCACCACTGCGGGATCAAATCCCACTATTTGATTAGTTTGAAGAAAATTGTTTTTTTGCATATAACTATACACAATGATTTTATTGCGCCAATTGCAATAATATACTGACGGTCAATTAAAAAGCACCATTAACTCCATATGTTTATGCTGTTGGATTATTCGCTAACAATTTGGAATAAAACTGCTGAACCAATATCTTTTATTTTTTAAGTATTTTCTTTTTGATACCTAGCTTGTCTTACATGTTCATTGGTAGGCCTTTATGGAAAGTATTTACACAGTTTTTTGCCTTGTCATTTAACATTGTTTACGATGGATAATCATAAAAAGAAAACTGTTCCATGAAATTTCAACCTGTATTAATATGTTGCTTAATAAATTCCATTTGATTTATTGTTTGACTTCTGACAGCATTATGTCATGAATGTTTCTGAGAAAATGATTTCTTTGTTTGATGTAACTGAAGAGAACTGGAAATGCATATGTGCATTTCATAAAACCAGTGTGGATTGCACTAAATCCTAGTGCTGCGCTGTATTATCGGTTTATCGGTGTATTGTGATACGGACCTCAAAATAATACATACCGTGATATTTTCTTATCATGACGGTTTGTATCGGTTTTTCTCTACACGTGTTTTGATTATGAAAATAAATCGTAACATGCGACTAAGATCTCTTTTTAATTTTGTATGGTTCCCATGTTTGTAATACAATCGTAATTAAATACACATATATTGGGAAGTGGGAACCATCATAGTTAAAAATAGATGCACTTCCAATAATATCTGTTCGCTTATCGTAATGTGCGCATATGTAGTGCTGGGTACCATGCACTCAGAAGAGCATGGCCGATTAAAGTGATAGAGAAATGTTAAAAACAAAAGAGCAAAATCGTGTGTTTGGGATCATTTTGGGCTTAAAAACGGTGCTACAATAGCAGATCTAGGCCCTGTTGCATTTATTATTGCTCCGGCAGCACATTTTGTAACTCACTTGCGTAGACATTACTCAACGTTGAATATAAACAGAAAGTAGACATTGTCAACATCGGAACTGTTTCTCATTCACAAGCACAACCAACATTGCATCACGTTATGTCATCTGCATCGAAGTACACCAGGAAATCGGAAAAGTTTATTGAAATTATCAACGCAATAGTACAAGACAATATATTATATGTATCGCGATACAAGAGACTGTATTATCGATACAGTCTCTTGTATCGCAATATATCGCGATACGTTTTTTGGATGCGATACCAGACACTACTAATTCCAGATACGCATGTAAAAAATGTTAAATGTCGACTCATTATATGGATTATATAATATTTTGTCCAAAAAGCCTCAAATTGTAAGTTTTAAAAGGATTTGTTTTGTGGTGCATTTTCGTTGACCATGAGTATATAGTAAAACCTATGGTAGAACAACAAAGAAAGCTTGCAAACTCCCAATTATTTCATTTATACTTGACGCTATTAAAAGTGCAAGTTTTTTTATTTTGTGTTTATTTCCAAGATCAATTGTAGTTTTAAGTACCACATTCCCTAAAAATCTGGTGACCGCTCAAATTCATGTATTGAAAAAAGTAACATCACAATAATGCAATCGATCTTGGAGACATTTTAATTAAAAAACAAACACAAAATAAAAAAACTTGCACTTTTAATGACGTTAATAAGTATATTTAAATACATGCAATCAGGTCAAAATGACACTAGATTGATAAATAAAGGTTTAATTTCAATGCATTGATAACTACTTCAACATTACAGTTTATCCCCTTATTTAAACACACAGTTATCATGCCCATGGACAAAATTTCCAATAAATATAGCAACTTTAATACGTGAGTTAGTGAAAAGTATTACCACTGGGTTTAATACTAAATATACAGTAAATCTAAGAATTAAAAAAATATATGCATAAATATATAAATTATTCCCTTAAAAATGTGACCGATACATAGAGGAGCTTACATTGGTGATTTTTATGCCCCCACCATAGAATGGTGATGTGTCATATATCATTAGCCATGTCTGTCTGACTGTCCATGTCATAAGGTTTGTTTGTCTATTTCCTCCCACAGTTTACAACCGATTGTTTTGTAACTTTATGGGATGCTTACCTCAAGTATATCGATTCGGCGACAAAACTGATCTTGTATTATACCAGCGTTATGGCCCTTTATTCATAAAATGTTACTTTTTTCGCCGATTGTTTTCAGTTGAGGCATCCGTGTCCCATGGACACATTTCTAGTTTATTACTGAATAGCAACGAGATTGCAAAAAATGATAGGATGGCATGCAAAGGCCTACGGAGCATCATATATTTACAAATGGGAACTTTAAAGCTAATTTCATTGTCCATTAATACAGGTGCATTAAAATCTAAACAATTGAATTGAATTGAATTGGGTTTTAAGGCGCACCAGCACATGAAAAGGTTATATGGCGCCTAACAGGCATGAACATGCCAGGCTCATCTTCCATGTTCATCGAGATAAAATATGGAAAATGGGCCTAGAACCTTCTCACCCTGAGCTGCAGAGTTGCTGCAAATTCTATCGTAGTAAATCTAAACAAAAACAATGGGGAACTTTTAAAGCCAGTGGTCTCTAAATACAGCTGCAATTAATGATTTTAATTTAAAACCGTACAACTGGGAACTTTTAAAGCTGGTGGTCGCTTAATACATGTGCATTTTAGTTAGAAACAATACAAGTTTGAAACAATACATTCGGAAACTGAAACTGTGAGTGGTCTCTTTAAGTAGCTATCCCGCCAACAACAGCCAAATTTTACAACTTGTACACCGTTTCTAAACCTACTGACGACAAGGTATATATATTTCGAAAATCCAAATGCTATGGACACAGTATAAACGGCTTTAACCAACCAGGCAAAAACCCAAAACTGGAGCGTCGAATTAAGAGTGACCAACTCATAATCATTTTATGCAAATTCAATCGTGGGTATTTTAAAAACCCATAAAGAGTGGTCTCTTTAGCGGGTCTGACTGTATATACGTATATACTTACATAAATAGAATAAGTCGAAAAAAATCCATATTTTGTCAGAAAACATCAATTCAAATCCATGATATCGGAATCTGTGACTGTTTTTTTTTTATTGATCCACTGTTATACAATTCAAGTTGTAAATGAATCATTATAAAATGCATTATATATTATCAATGCATAACCTATTATCATTTATTATCTTTATAAAAAAGAACATAATTATTATCATTATATTAATTATCTTTATAAATGAAGAACGTAATTATTATCATTATAAAATGTATTACTATAACAATAAAGAACCTATTATCATAATGAAATGTATAATTTATAACTGAAGAACATATAGTAACTATCAGAATAAAATGTATTATTATAAGTCTATGTCACTGAGATATGAATTACCTGCCATCAGTGAGTGGGAAGAGAATCTCTTCCTCAGTTTTATTCCTTTATAATATTCCTTATATAAATATTTAAAAAGCCACCGACTCCCCTCGTAAATCCTCTCCAATAGTTATATCAGAACCGCTCAAAATCTCCCACTGCACTATTTACAGTTTAAAAATGCCTTAAATGCATTAACATTTACATGAAGGCAATAAAAGTTCAATATGAACGTTAAGTATCTCCGTGGTGACGTCTTTCATACCAGAAATGCCAGAATGACAGTCTGTCTCTCCTAGTAAAAATGTATTTCCGAGCCGACAAAATGACGACTCTGATGTGGCGATCAATACGATGTGCCAGTCATTTTATCCTGCCACAACAATAGCAGATCACAGATGAAAATTGAGTTTGTAATCTAAACAAAGCAAATGTTTGTCTATTTTGAAAATTCATCAATCACGGAGAATATGTGAACAGGAGAAAGAAATTCTACTGTTGATTCTACATGCTTATAATGAATATGTTTTAATCCAGCAAGAAAAAGTATTGATGTTTATATGTACTTATAAGATAACGCTGATAACAAGACATTTTGTTAGGTCAAAATAAAATTTATTTCTATCCAGCAAAAAATTAAGCAAAAATGATTCCATGTATAGTAAGCAAACAATGGAGATGTGCATTTAAAAAAATAATTAAAAGAATAATTTTATTCACCAAGGAATTTGTTTGTTTCACGTTTAACATCATTTTCCAGCACATTTTAGGCTATGTTTAACGTTCGTTTTTTTGTGGTGGAGGCAGAGTAATGGAGGCAGACCACCCATCTTATTCTTGGGTAGTCCCAGTACTGTATACCTCCCGTCAGTGGTGAGAGGCGAGAAGGTTTTCAACACAAGGTTGTTAACACCTCAACCATGGAGGCACTTACCTTCACCAAGGAAATGGATATTTTGAACCTTTGTTTGTTTATTATATAGAAAACAACACCTTAAAACTTCACACTGAAACTACTTCAACTCTGCAACAAATAATCGAATATTTAATATTTACATTTGTTTGTGCCTGATAAAACAAAGTTGCCATCACAACCCAGGGTCAATTTGCTATATATAAAGCTTTAATTTAATTTAAAGTCAATTTAATTTATTTCACAGGGAAAATCCTGGGAAATTATTCCTGATCAATTGTTCTGTTATTTTGGTTATTTTTTTATGACTTTCTAAAATATTTAATACACTTTAGAGTTATTAAAGGGACTCGGAGATGTTCTGGAAGAGTGATTAGTGTCAATCAAAATACAAATTACAAATGAAAACCATAATGTGCTTCCATTGGCGTAGCTCTGCATAGGCCTGTAGGCCCAGGCCAACGCCTAATTTTCAGAAATAGAAAAATTCAAAATTGAAAAAAAGGCAATAAAAATTGGGGGTGGGGGGTGGGGGGTGGTGGAGGGGGTGGGGGCTGTGTAGGCGGCAAAGTAACCAGAAAATATTATTTTCATATATATTTGTTTAGTTATCTTTGCCCTTCTTAAAGTCTAAGATATACGTCAGCACGCACCTAATGAATTCTAACATAAAAAAACTGTGTGTGTGGGTGAGTGTGGGGGCACGCCCCTGGCTTCATGAAATGTGCAGTACTGCACATGCATTTAATGGAGCCAAAAGTTACCTTCAGTTCCATTATTGTTTATGAAAATATTTAGTCTGGAAAACTACCCGTTAGATACATGTAGTATTCAAGCAATGATGTATTTGAGAAACTCTCAAATCCATCAAGTCTGTCCATGAACTGACAGAAGGTCAACTTGAATTCCTGGAAAGCTGATGATCATATGAATCCATCAAGTCTGACCATGAACTGAGTCAGAAGGTCAACTTGAATTCCTGGAAAGCTGAGGACCATATGAATCCATCAAGTCTGACCTTGAACTCAGTCAGAAGGTCAACTTAAATTCCTGGAAAGCTGATGATCATATGAAACAAGAGGTCAATGACGTTGGAGCTCTACTGATAGGTTTTTGATAGCTAGATCAACATTCCAGTGAAGTTTCATGAAAATCTGTCAAGTAGTTTCAGAGGAGTAGTCGCTACAACTTTTTACTCTATAACTCTATGTAAACAAAGATGGCCGTGGCAGCCAAAAATTGTTTATATTGAATCAAAATAATTTTCAACAGGAACCAGAACCATATCATGCTGATCATTTTAGAAAGTCCCATGTCAAATATCACTTATAGTTTTCAGGAAGTAGTCGCTACAAATTTGTTTGTTTTTTCCAATCTATTTTTAGCCAGGGCAGCCATCTTGAATTTCTGGCAGACCTGAAATTTTGCTAGGATCAATTAGACATCAGGAGCAACATTCCTGTGAAGTTTCATGCAAAATCCTTCAAGTAGTTTCAGAGGAGTAGTCGCTACAAATTTTTATAATAACTCTATGTAAACAAAGAGGGCCATGTTTAAAGTCGAATCAAAAAATTTGTTGACAAGGATCAACATCATGTCATGCTGATCATTTTAGAAAAAGTCCCATATCAATATCACTTATAGTTTTCAAGAAGTAGTTGCTACAAACTTGTTTTTTAAAAATCTATTTTTAGCCGAGACAGCCATCTTGAATTTCCGGCCAGCCTGAAATTTTGCTAGGATCAATTAAACATCAGGAGCAACATTCCTGTGAAATTTCATGAAAATCCTTCTAGTAGTTTCAGAGGAGTAGTCACTACAAGTTTTTTCTATATAACTATGTAAATAAAGACGGCCACTGGTGGCCACGTTTAAAGTCGAAAAAAATTGTTGACAAGGATCAACAACATGTCATGCTGATCATTTTCGAAAAAGTCCCATATCAATATCACTTATAGTTTTCAAGAAGTAGATGCTACAAACTTGTTTTTTAAAAATCTATTTTTCGACGTGGCAGCCATCTTGATTTTCCGGCCAACCTGAATTTTTGCTAGGATCAACTAGACATTAAGAGCAACATTCCTGTCAAGTTTCATGAAATTCCATCAAGTAGTTTAAAAGGAGTAGTTGCCCCAAGTTTTTCCTATATAACTCCATGTAAACAAAGATGGCTGGTGGTGGCCATGTTTGACATCCAATCAAAATGAACTTTGGTTAGGACCAACTACCTGTTGTGCCAGTCATTTTGGTAAAAGTTCCAAATCAATATCTCTTATGTTTTTTTAGTTTTTAGAAGTAGTTGCCACAAAATCATTTTTAATATCTATTTTTAGCTGTGGCAGCCATCTTGAATTTCCAGCCAACCTAAATTTTTGCTAGGATCAACTAGACTTCTAGAGCAACATTCATGTGAAGTTTCATGAAAATCCATCAAGTAGTTTCAGAGGAGAAGTCACCACAAGTTTTTCGTATATATAACTCTATGTAAACAAAGATGGCCACTGGCGGCCATGTTTGACATCCAATCAAAATGAACTTTGGTTAGGACCAACTACATGTCGTGCCAGTCATTTTGGTAAAGGCTTCAAATCAATATCACTTATGGTTTTTGAGAAGTAGTCGCCACAAAATCGCCTTTTTAAAATCTATTTTTAGCCGTGGCGGCGGTCTTGAAATTCCGAGAGCAACATTCCTGTGAAGTTTCATGAAAGTCAGTCCGGTAATTTGAGGAGTAGTCGCCACAAGAAAATTTTTACAGACGGATGACGCACCACGGCATACGCTCTGCTGATCTTTGATCAGTAGAGCTAAAAACTGTGCAAATACCAGATAGCAGTATTCAAGTTATGATGTGTTGAAGAAACTTGGACAAACTAAACTTAATCAAAAGTTGACCTTTTAAATTTCAATCAAGTGTGACCTTGAACTGATGGTTAAGGTCATAGAAACACTGGTATTCAAGTTATATTTTGAAGAAACTTGTACAAACTTATGTAACAAAAGCTGAAGAGACCCACCCACAGCCCAATGACACTCTTCCAATAGCCTTGCTTTTTGCATAGCAAACTAAATTTTCCAGATAATTAACTAAAACATACATCATTGAGGAATGATTCACTTGGCTTTTAAGAACTATAATGTTGTTTGAAAATAAGTCTATTTTGCCATGTGTCCATTGAAAAACTGACAGCGTCCCCGTTAGTTTTTCTACATAAATTCTTGCATTTATTCAATCATTAATATTAATTATACGAATAGTATACAGCAATTAAATTGATATGTGTAACCCCGCCAGCTACCTTAAAGAGGCACTACCTATATCTAGGCGATTTTTAATGTAAAATATTAAATACTCAATATTACTGCATTTATATGTATACAAATGCTGCCCAGCCGTTTATTCCTGCCGGAGAACTACAAGTTTTTACGATTTTCTCGGACATGAGCAATGCGATTACAAACTATTCGGCGCAGTTCCGATAGCAAACGAATCGATCGGAACTCTTCGCTAATCACACGAGGTACTTCCGATTGTAAACCAATAAGATCGGAAAATCTCCGCAATCGGCTTGTCTTGAGACGCTAATTTCAATGTTTGATAATACTTCAAGATGACCGTATGTCCCTTTAATATGGATTGCAAATAGTTGGGCCATTTGTAAAAAATTGTTGGTTTGTTGTGCTTGACCTACACACTAAACTACCCAAAACGTTTTACATGTACTGCAATTTTTAAAAAAATTTTTTAGTGTCTTTGAGGGGGAAAAAAATATTCACCTATCTACCTAAAACTTTTTGGGTCGGAGCACAGCAAATCCACAATTTTTTAATGATGGCCCTACCGAGTTTCATATATAGCATCTGGCTCATGATTTTTTCTGTTACCACAGTAATAAAAGATACCATATATACATGTAATACAATAACAAAGAATATGGATGATGGAAGTAGATATAATGCATAAATCAAGGTTAATGAAAAACATAGTACACCTGTGGTGTTGGCTGCAAATAAGGGACATTTATAGATTTTTGAACCCTACATGAACCTTACACAAGAGTTGGCTGTGTTTTCATCAATATCTGTTGAAATAGCATCAGAGACACTGATCATCTAACTAACACAAACAATCAGTGTTGTCAATTCCTAGCTATGCCAGCAGTCAAAACAAAGATTAGGAATGGAGTAGTCAGTAGGGAGTCTTAATTACCCACCAATGCTAACTAGGATTCTTAGGTTGGTGCTTAGGTTTGAAAAGCAGTAGTCAAATTGTCCAAAATTGTGAAAATGTTTACTCAAATTGAGTAACGGTTTCGAACAAAAGGTTAATTTTGCTCTGTCAAACACATCAAAGATTTTATTTGGTATACACTTCAAATAAGTTGAAATAACATTTAGTGACGATAAGAGAACACGTTTACAGAAGTTTTTGTGTAAAAATGCTGACATTCAAATTCAAGGGCAATAACTCTGTCATGCTAATGAATTTTGTTCAGTGCCAAACTCATCTGAGATTTTTAATATTAAAACAAACCTTAAAATAAAATTTAGTGAAAATCATCGTCACAGATACCCTATAATTACGAACTTATCTAAAATTGAAATTTGTATTTTGACATACATGTACGTGCAATCAAGGGAAATCACTCTGATTCAGAAATGTATGAACCAATTTTGCTCATTGTCGAACAGATGTCTTAGATCTTATTTAAACAAACCTCCAAATAAACAGAAACTGTTAACTAAAGTCACTGCAGCTTATTAAATATAAATTTAACAATATGAAATTTCTTTATTTAACAATAGGTAAAAAGAATAAAATTGCAGATTAAACTAGCAATCTCCTGAAACAATTTAGAAATCTGCCTGGAAAATTATTTGAACAAGAGCTGTCGGAGAGCAGCACAGCTTGACTATTCGATTTTTCAGAGAATAATAAATTACATAGCCAGTATATACCATCAGAAAACAAGGCTTAAACAATGTGGGGTGGGGTTGTGGGGCGGGGCGGGTATAGAAACTTGGGCCGATATACAATTATTGTTAGAACCTCATACAAATTATAGTAAAATTTGGAGCTGGGTGTGAATTTTTTTAATTTTTTTTATCAGTTTTAATCCAAAATTGCTGTTATTTTAAAGACATTTGTGGTTGAAAGGCAACTCGGGGAGGGAATGGATATCTGGCGATTTTTTATTGTGTGTGGCCTCATTTTAGTGTTTTTTTAATTGATATTTCATCTGTGTATCTGAATTTAATCTAAATTGTTTTATATGTAAATGACTGTGTTCAAATTAAAATTTTAATATCAAATAATGGAAGATCTGTCACCAACACCTCCTTTCCTGTCTTTGGTTACAAGACTTAGAGATGCGATCAGAGGTCACAGTGAGCTTTAGTTTTTGGTGTTTTTAATAATTATTTAACAATGTCTATTCTGTTCTATAAATGCACCGCCTACATGTACTCAATTAACTCATGTTCATCACATTGAAAGTTCACAATGTCATAAATATTAAGTGAAGTTTTCTAAAAGACTATGGACGACTTATAATGAAGTCACTGTTTTGCCACTTAAAGAAACTGTGTCATCTAGTGCCTCACCAGAACTGCCGTTCCTCGTCCCCAAAATTTAAGCCTTTTTTTTAATTGGCACTTACAACAAGAGGTCAATGACCTTGAAGCTCTACTGATTGATTTTGATTTCAAGAAGTAGTCGCTACAGACTTGTTTTTTGAAAAATTATTTTAGCCGTGGCGGCCATCTTGAATTTCCGGCCGACCTGAAATTTTGCTAGGATCAATTAGACATCAAGAGCAACATTCCTGTGAAGTTTCATGAAAATCCGTCGAGTAGTTTCAGAGGAATAGTCGCTACAAGTTTTCATTATATAACTCTATGTAAACAAAGATGGCCGCTGACAGCCATGTTTAACGTCAAATCAAAATAATGTTTGACTCTGATAACCATCATGTCATGCTGATCATTTTACAAAAAGTCCTATATCAATATCACTTATAGTTTTCAAGACGTAGTCGCTACAAACTTCTTTTTTAAAAAATCTAATTTTAGCTGTGGCGGCCATCTTGAATTTCTGGCCGATCTGAAATTTTGCTAGGATCAATTAAACATTAAGAGCAACATTCCTGTAAAGTTTCATGAAAATCTGCCAAGTAGTTTCAAAGGATTAGTCGCTACAAGTTTTTACTATATAACTGTATGTAAACAAAGATGGCTGTTGGCAGCCATGTTTAACGATGAATCAAAACAATTTTTGACAAGGACCAACATCATGTCATGCTGATCATTTTACAAAAAGTCCAATATCAATATCACTTATAGTTTTCAAGTAGTAGTCGCTACAAACTTGTATTTTGAAAATCTATTTTTAGCCATGGCAGCCATCTTGAATTTCCGGGCGACCTGAAATTTTGCTAGGATCAATTAGACATCAAGAGCAACATTCCTGTGAAGTTTCATGAAAATCCGTCAAGTAGTTTCAGAGGAGTAGTCGCTACAAGTTTTCATTATATAACTCTATTTAAACAAAGATGGCCACTGGCAGCCATGTTTAACGTCGAATCAAAATAATGTTTGACTCTTATAACCATCATGTCATGCTGATCATTTTAGAAAAAGTCCCATATCAATATCACTTATAGTTTTCAAGACGTAGACGCTACAAACTTCTTTTTTAAAAATCTATTTTTTAGCTGTGGCGGCCATCTTGAATTTCTGGCCGATCTGAAATTTTGCTAGGATCAATTAGACATTAAGAGTAATATTCCTGTAAAGTTTCATGAAAATCTGTCAAGTAGTTTCAAAGGAGTAGTCGCTACAAGTTTTTACTATATAACTGTATGTAAACAAAGATGGCCTCTGGCAGCCATGTTTAACATTGAATCAAAACGATTTTTGACAAGGACCAACATCATGTCATGCTGATCATTTTAGAAAAAGTCTCATATCAATATCACTTATAGTTTTCAAGAAGTAGTCGCTACAAACTTGTATTTTGAAAATTTATTTTTAGCCGTGGCGGCCATCTTGAATTCCCGGCCGACCTGAAATTTTGCTAGGATCAATTAGACATCAAGAGCAACATTCCTGTGAAGTTTCATGAAAATCCGTCAAGTAGTTTCAGAGGAGTAGTTGCTACAAGTTTTCATTATATAACTCTATGTAAACAAAGATGGCCGCTTGCAGCCATGTTTAACGTCGAATCAAAACGATTTTCGACAAGGACCAACATCATGTCATGCTGATCATTTTAGAAAAAGTCCCATATCAATATCACTTATAGTTTTCATGAAGAAGTCGCTACAAACTTGTTTTTTAAAAAACTTTTTTTAGATCTGGCGGCCATCTTGGATTTCACATCAACATGAATTTTTGCTAGGATCAACTAGACTTCATGGGCAACATTTCTGTAAAGTTTCATGAAAATCCATTCAGTAGTTTCAGAGGAGAAGTCGCTACAAAAAAAAGTTTACAGACAGACGGACAGACAGACGACGGACGCCGCACCACGGCATAAGCTCTGCTGATCTCTGATCAGTAGAGCTAAAAATTGAATCAACCAATGAAAATTAAGTTAACATATAACCAATAAATATGTGTTCCTTAAAAAAACAATTAAAATTCAGTTAACATACAATAGTATTACCAAATCAAGACCAAATGTCAACTATCAATTAATAAGCCACATAACTCATTTCCACAGCTTATGTCCTGGCATATTCATAAACAAAGATCAAAGTCAAACATACAATTAGGTATCACCTCAACACAGAAGACGCGGGGGCGCACCATTGATATAGGTGTAGATTTGACAAAACCAAACAACACAGACATGTAAAAAAACAACACAAAAAACAACATTAGGGTGTGTGTGTGGGGGGGGGGGGGGGGGGGGGGGGAGGGGGGGGGGGGGGGGGGGGGTCGGGTGAACATAGCTATATGTGTAAGAATTGACTGAAACAACACAGAAATATGAAGAAAAAAACGCATGTTGTGGGGTGGGGGGCCGGGGAGGGGGAAGCCCATGTCCCAATATGGGGAAATATGAATAAAATGCATAATGCTATAAGAAATCCCATATACAACAGCTTACATACAAATCTAGATCTGCCTTTATTGCACATTTTATGGGCCATCACAATTTGGGTTTCATGGGAGCCCAGAATTTGCAGAAGACAAAATTACTTACCCAACCCTTTACATTAACATACTATTTATAAGGAAACCAATTCCAAAATTTAGTTCAGCTAGGACAAGAAATGCAAGAGATATAGACCTGTAAACACAGCTTACAAAATTTGATGTGAAACAGACTACAAAATTTGATGTGAAACAGACACATTTAATTTTTAAGGGCTATCAGAATTTGGGTTCCATGGGAGCCCAGGGGTTACAAGAACCACAATTACTTAAGCAGCCCTTAGTAAGATAATGCTATTAGGAAGCTAATGGCCAAATTTGGTTGTGCTAGGTTAAGAATTGTTAGAGATATAGACTTGTAAACACAGCTTACACGCAAAATTTGATGTGAAATGGGACACATTTTATGGGCTATCATAATTTGGGTTCCATGGGAGCCCATGGGTTACAGGAACCAAAATTGCTTATGCAGCCCTTAAGATAATGCTATAAGGAAGCCAAATTTGGTTGTGCTATGATAAGAAATGTAAGAGATATAGACTTGTAAACAAAGCTTACACGCAAACCTTGATGTGGGACACCGACGCCAGGGTGATTACATTAGCTCTCTTATTCTTCGAATAGTCAAGCTAAAAATAAGATCAGTGATTGGGTCAGAGTGCTGAAACCTTTATCTTGAAGCAGACAAAATAATAACTGGCTACAGTGTATACATAATGACAGTAAACTCTACCTAATGCTGGGGTTTAAGATAATGCTATAAGGAAGCTCATGGCCAAATTTGGTTGTGCTAGGATAAGAAATGTAAGAAACATAGACTTGTAAACACAGCTTACACACAAAATTTGATGTGAAATGGGACACATTTTATTTATCAGAATTTGGATTCCATGGGAGCCCATGGGTTACAGGAACCAAAACAGCTTACACAATCCTAAAGATAATGTTATAAGGAAGCCCATGGCCAAATTTGGTTGTGCTAGGATAAGAAATGTAAGAGAAATTATTAGACTTGTAAACACAGCTTACACACAAACCTTGATGTGGGACGCCAACGCCAAATGATTAAATAAGCTCTGTTATTCTTCGAATAGTCGAGCTAAAATTGATGAATAATTTTTTGCATGAGAATAGACACTCCAACTGATAAATCACAAGGCAGAGTATGGAAAAGCAATCCAAGTCATCACATGTCATCGTGTGAATGTAGCAGTTTTAGCATGAAAAGTTGCAGATGACAACAGAACAAAACA
>JAWPHD010024465.1:0-19123 GCA_037043455.1 Cyrtodaria siliqua | reverse complement strand
CTGAATATATATGCGTAAGAACTGAATATATATGTGTAAGAGCTAAATATATATGTGTAAGAACTGAATATATATGCGTAAGAACTGAATATATATGCGTAAGATCGGAATATATGTGTAAGAACTGGACATATATGCGTAAGAATTGAATATATATGCGTAAGAACTGAGTACATATGTAAGAACTGAATATATGCGTAAAACTGAATATTTATATGTAAGAACTGAATATATTTGTGTAAGAACTGCATATATATGTGTAAGAATTGAATATATATGCGTAAGAACTGAATAAATATGTGTAAGAACTGAATATATATATGTGTAAGAACTGAATATATATGCGTAAGAACTAAATATATATGCGTTAGAACTGAATATATATGCGTAATAACTGAATATATATGTGTAAGAACTGAATATATATGCGTAAGAACTGAATATATATGCGTAAGAACGGAATATATATGTGTAAGAACTGAATATATATGTGTTAGAACTGAATATATATGTGTTAGAACGGAATATATATGTGTAAGAACTGAATATATATGCGTAAGAACGGAATATATATGTGTAAGAACTGAATATATATGTTTAAGAACTGAATATATATGTGTTAGAACTGAATATATATGTGTAAGAACTGAATATATATGTGTAAGAGCTGAATATATATGTGTAAGAACTGAATATATATGCGTAAGAACTGAATATATATGCGTAATATTGGGCGTGGCATGGATTGAAAAACAAGCCCCAAGCATGGGGTTTAACAATTGGGCTGCCGGTAAGCACAAAAGACCATTATGGCAAGCCCTTACAGTAGAAAGCATTAAGCAATAAAGCAGATTGAATATTACACTATTAAGGACATAAATACATGTGCACCAAATTAAATGTTCATTATGAAAGCAACTTTTCTGATAAGCATTTAAGCAAGTGTTGAAAGCACGGTTGATATTCAAGCATAATTACAAGTGCACCGAATTCAATCAATTCAAATGTGTTTTATAAATTCGTACGGACAGCAAATTTGTATATAATTTATGTTTAGATTACAATTCATTCTCTGGGTATACAGGAGCTGAATAAATGTAAACTGAAACTTATATGTCCTTCCTTTCACACCTTCGCTGCCCGCCATTCAGTCTCTGGGTATACAGGAGCTGAATAAATTTAAACTGAAACTTATATGTCCTTCCTTTCACAAAACTTCCAGCAAGCATGTAAATGTTCTTAATATCCATGCCACACCAGTAATGGTTGACTACGTAAGTGGATCCAGAGGAAGACATCAACTGAAAATATATAACTCAGAGAAAGCAACATGATCTTGCAACATAAAATACTATCTTTTGAATATAAGTATTGACAAATAATGAAATTTCTTTAATGAACTTATCGTACTTATACAACTTCATAACACTATTATCGATTGCAATCAATGATCCTGTGGGCTGGGAGAGAGGGAATTTAAATTGTTAACATAAGCTAAACGACAGTACCTCGATGTGAAACCAACATGACGGTGTAGATCTACGAACACTGCCCCGTGAAATTTACTCCCTAATTTGTAAACGCTAATTTTGTGTCATCCAATAACCGTTGAATATAACAGATATTATAGTCAGTAATATATGCGTAAAAACTGAATATATATGTGTAAGAACTGAATATATTTGTGTAAGAACTACATATATATGTGTAAAAACTGAATATATATGCGTAAGAACGGAATATATATGTGTAAGAACTGAATATATATGTATAAGAACTGAATATATATGTGTAAGAACTGAATATATATGTGTAAGAACTGCATATATATGTGAAAGAACTGAATATATATGCGTAAGAAGTGAATATATATGTGTAAGAACTGAATATATATGTATAAGAACTGAATATATATGTGTAAGAACGGAATATATATGTGTAAGAACTGAATATATATGTGTAAGAACTGAATATATATGTGTTAGAACGGAATATATATGCGTAAGAACGGAATATATATGTGTAAGAACTGAATATATACGTGTAAGAACTGAATATATATGTGTAGATCTGAATATATATGTGTAAGAACTGAATATATATGTGTAAGAACTGAATATGTATGTGTAAGAACTGAATATATATGTGTTAGAACTGAATATATATGTCTTAGAACGGAATATATATGTGTAAGAACTGAATATATATGTGTTAGAACGGAATATATATGTGTAAGAACTGAATATATATGCATAAGAACGGAATATATATGTGTAAGAACTGAATATATATGTGTAAGAACTGAATATAAAAGTGTTAGAACTGAATAAATATGTGTAAGAACTGAATATATATGTGTAAGAACTGAATATATATGTGTAAGAGCTGAATATATATGTGTAAGAACTGAATATATATGTGTAAGAACTGAATATATATGTGTAAGAGCTGAATATACATGTGTAAGAACTGAATATATATGCGTAAGAACTGAATATATATGCGTAAGAATTGAATATATATGCGTAAGAACTGAATATATGCGTAAGAACTGAATATATGCGTAAGAACTGAATATATATGTGTAAGAACTGAATATATTTGTGTAAGAACTGCATATATATGTGTAAGAACTAAATATATATGTGTAAGAACTGAATATATTTGTGTAAGAACTGCATATATATGTGTAAGAACTGAATATATATGTGTAAGAACTGAATATATATGTGTATGAACTGAATATATATGTGTTAGAACGGAATATATATGTGTAAGAACTGAATATATATGCGTAAGAACGGAATATATATGTGTAAGAACTGAATATATATGTGTAAGAACTGAATATATATGCGTAAGAACTGAATATATATGCGTTAGAACGGAATATATATGCGTAAGAACGGAATATATATGTGTAAGAACTGAATATATTTGTAAGAACTGAATATATATGTGTAAGAACTGAATATATATGCGTAAGAACGGAATATATATGTGTAAGAACTGAATATATTTGTGTAAGAACTGAATATATATGTGTAAGAACTAAATATATATGCGTAAGAACGGAATATATATGCGTAAGAACTGAATATATATGTGTAAGAACTGAATATATATGCGTAAGAACTGAATATTTATGCGTAAGAACTGAATATATATGCGTTAGAACGGAATATATATGTGTAAGAACTGAATATATATGTGTAATAAATGAATATATATGTGTTAGAACGGAAAATATATGTGTAAGAACTGAATATATATGTGTAAGAACTGAATATATATGTGTAAGAGCTAAATATATATGTGTAAGAACTGAATATATATGCGTAAGAACTGAATATATATGCGTAAGATCGGAATATATGTGTAAGAACTGGACATATATGCGTAAGAATTGAATATATATGCGTCAGAACTGAATATATGTGTAAGAACTAAATATATGCGTAAAAACTGAATATATATGTGTAAGAACTGAATATATATGCGTAAGAACTGAATATATATGCGTAAGAACTGAATATATATGCGTTAGAACGGAATATATATGCGTAAGAACGGAATATATATGTGTAAGAACTGAATATATTTGTGTAAGAACTGAATATATATGTGTAAGAACTGAATATATATGCGTAAGAACGGAATATATATGTGTAAGAACTGAATATATTTGTGTAAGAACGGAATATATATGTGTAAGAACTAAATATATATGCGTAAGAAAGGAATATATATGCGTAAGAACTGAATATATATGTGTAAGAACTGAATATATATGCGTAAGAACTGAATATATATGCGTAAGAACTGAATATATATGCGTTAGAACGGAATATATATGCGTAAGAACGGAATATATATGTGTAAGAACGGAATATATATGCGTAAGAACGGAATATATATGTGTAAGAACTGAAAATATTTGTGTAAGAACAGAATATATATGTGTAAGAACTAAATATATATGCGTAAGAACGGAATATATATGCGTAAGAACTGAATATATATGCGTAAGAACTAAATATATATGCGTTAGAATGGAATATATATGCGTAAGAACGGAATATATAAGTGTAAGAACTAAATATATATGCGTAAGAACGGAATATATATGTGTAAGAACTGAATATATATGCGTAAGAACTGAATATATATGCGTAAGATCGGAATATATGTGTAAGAACTGAACATATATGCGTAAGAATTGAATATATATGCGTAAGAACTGAATATATGCGTAAGAACTGAATATATGCGTAAGAACTGAATATATATGTGTAAGAACTGAATATATTTTTGCAAGAACTGCATATATATGTGTAAGAACTGAATATATATGCGTAAGAACGGAATATATATGTGTAAGAACTGAATATATATGTGTAATAACTGAATATATATGTGTAAGAGCTAAATATATATGTGTAAGAACTGAATATATATGCGTAAGAACTGAATATATATGTGTAAGAGCTAAATATATATGTGTAAGAACTGAATATATATGCGTAAGAACTGAATATATATGCGTAAGATCGGAATATATGTGTAAGAACTGGACATATATGCGTAAGAATTGAATATATATGCGTAAGAACTGAGTACATATGTAAGAACTGAATATATGCGTAAAACTGAATATATATATGTAAGAACTGAATATATTTGTGTAAGAACTGCATATATATGTGTAAGAATTGAATATATATGCGTAAGAACTGAATAAATATGTGTAAGAACTGAATATATATGTGTAAGAACTGAATATATATGCGTAAGAACTAAATATATATGCGTTAGAACTGAATATATATGCGGTATAACTGAATATATATGTGTAAGAACTGAATATATATGCGTAAGAACTGAATATATATGCGTAAGAACGGAATATATATGTGTAAGAACTGAATATATATGTGTAAGAACTGAATATATATGTGTTAGAACGGAATATATATGTGTAAGAACTGAATATATATGCGTAAGAACGGAATATATATGTGTAAGAACTGAATATATATGTTTAAGAACTGAATATATATGTGTTAGAACTGAATATATATGTGTAAGAACTGAATATATATGTGTAAGAGCTGAATATATATGTGTAAGAACTGAATATATATGCGTAAGAACTGAATATATATGCGTAATATTGGGCGTGGCATGGATTGAAAAACAAGCCACAAGCATGGGGTTTAACAATTGGGCTGCCGGTAAGCACAAAAGACCATTATGGCAAGCCCTTACAGTAGAAAGCATTAAGCAATAAAGCAGATTGAATATTACACTATTAAGGACATAAATACATGTGCACCAAATTAAATGTTCATTATGAAAGCAACTTTTCTGATAAGCATTTAAGCAAGTGTTGAAAGCACGGTTGATATTCAAGCATAATTACAAGTGCACCGAATTCAATCAATTCAAATGTTTTTTATCAATTCGTACGGACAGCAAATTTGTATATAATTTATGTTTAGATTACAATTCATTCTCTGGGTATACAGGAGCTGAATAAATTTAAACTGAAACTTATATGTCCTTCCTTTCACACCTTCGCTGCCCGCCATTCAGTCTCTGGGTATACAGGAGCTGAATAAATTTAAACTGAAACTTATATGTCCTTCCTTTCACAAAACTTCCAGCAAGCATGTAAATGTTCTTAATATCCATGCCACACCAGTAATGGTTGACTACGTAAGTGGATCCAGAGGAAGACATCAACTGAAAATATATAACTCAGAGAAAGCAACATGATCTTGCAACATAAAATACTATCTTTTGAATATAAGTATTGACAAATAATGAAATTTCTTTAATGAACTTATCGTACTTATACAACTTCATAACACTATTATCGATTGCAATCAATGATCCTGTGGGCTGGGAGAGAGGGAATTTAAATTGTTAACATAAGCTAAACGACAGTACCTCGATGTGAAACCAACATGACGGTGTAGATCTACGAACACTGCCCCGTGAAATTTACTCCCTAATTAGTAAACGCTAATTTTGTGTCATCCAATAACCGTTGAATATAACAGATATTATAGTCAGTAATATATGCGTAAAAACTAAATATATATGTGTAAGAACTGAATATATTTGTGTAAGAACTGCATATATATGTGTAAAAACTGAATATATATGCGTAAGAACGGAATATATATGTGTAAGAACTGAATATATATGTATAAGAACTGAATATATATGTGTAAGAACTGAATATATATGTGTAAGAACTGCATATATATGTGAAAGAACTGAATATATATGCGTAAGAAGTGAATATATATGTGTAAGAATTGAATATATATGTATAAGAACTGAATATATATGTGTAAGAACGGAATATATATGTGTAAGAACTGAATATATATGTGTAAGAACTGAATATATATGTGTTAGAACGGAATATATATGCGTAAGAACGGAATATATATGTGTAAGAACTGAATATATACGTGTAAGAACTGAATATATATGTGTAGATCTGAATATATATGTGTAAGAACTGAATATATATGTGTAAGAACTGAATATGTATGTGTAAGAACTGAATATATATGTGTTAGAACTGAATATATATGTCTTAGAACGGAATATATATGTGTAAGAACTGAATATATATGTGTTAGAACGGAATATATATGTGTAAGAACTGAATATATATGCATAAGAACGGAATATATATGTGTAAGAACTGAATATATATGTGTAAGAACTGAATATATAAGTGTTAGAACTGAATAAATATGTGTAAGAACTGAATATATATGTGTAAGAACTGAATATATATGTGTAAGAGCTGAATATATATGTGTAAGAACTGAATATATATGTGTAAGAACTGAATATATATGTGTAAGAGCTGAATATACATGTGTAAGAACTGAATATATATGCGTAAACTGAATATATATGCGTAAGAATTGAATATATATGCGTAAGAACTGAATATATGCGTAAGAACTGAATATATGCGTAAGAACTGAATATACATGTGTAAGAACTAAATATATATGTGTAAGAACTGCATATATATGTGTAAGAACTAAATATATATGTGTAAGAACTGAATATATATGTGTAAGAACTGCATATATATGTGTAAGAACTGAATATATATGTGTAAGAACTGAATATATATGTGTATGAACTGAATATATATGTGTTAGAACTGAATATATATGTGTAAGAACTGAATATATATGCGTAAGAACGGAATATATATGTGTAAGAACTGAATATATATGTGTAAGAACTGAATATATATGCGTAAGAACTGAATATATATGCGTTAGAACGGAATATATATGCGTAAGAACGGAATATATATGTGTAAGAACTGAATATATTTGTAAGAACTGAATATATATGTGTAAGAACTGAATATATATGCGTAAGAACGGAATATATATGTGTAAGAACTGAATATATATGTGTAAGAACTGAATATATATGCGTAAGAACTGAATATATATGCGTTAGAACGGAATATATATGCGTAAGAACGGAATATATATGTGTAAGAACTGAATATATTTGTAAGAACTGAATATATATGTGTAAGAACTGAATATATATGCGTAAGAACGGAATATATATGTGTAAGAACTGAATATATTTGTGTAAGAACTGAATATATATGTGTAAGAACTAAATATATATGCGTAAGAACGGAATATATATGCGTAAGAACTGAATATATATGTGTAAGAACTGAATATATATGCGTAAGAACTGAATATTTATGCGTAAGAACTGAATATATATGCGTTAGACCGGAATATATATGTGTAAGAACTGAATATATATGTGTAATAAATGAATATATATGTGTTAGAACGGAAAATATATGTGTAAGAACTGAATATATATGTGTAAGAACTGAATATATATGTGTAAGAGCTAAATATATATGTGTAAGAACTGAATATATATGCGTAAGAACTGAATATATATGCGTAAGATCGGAATATATGTGTAAGAACTGGACATATATGCGTAAGAATTGAATATATATGCGTAAGAACTGAATATATGTGTAAGAACTAAATATATGCGTAAAAACTGAATATATATGTGTAAGAACTGAATATATATGCGTAAGAACTGAATATATATGCGTTAGAACGGAATATATATGCGTAAGAACGGAATATATATGTGTAAGCACTGAATATATTTGTCTAAGAACTGAATATATATGTGTAAGAACTAAATATATATGCGTAAGAACGGAATATAAATGTGTAAGAACTGAATATATATGCGTAAGAACTGAATATATATGCGTAAGATCAGAATATATGTGTAAGAACTGAACATATTTGCGTAAGAATTGAATATATATGCGTAAGAACTGAATAAATGCGTAAGAACTGAATACATGCGTAAGAACTGAATATATATGTGTAAGAACTGAATATATTTTTGTAAGAACTGCATATATATGTGTAAGAACTGAATATATATGTGTAAGAACTGAATATATATGTGTAAGAACTGAATATATATGTGTAATAACTGAATACATATGTGTTAGAACGGAATATATATGTGTAAGAACTGAATGTATATGTGTAAGTACTGAATATATATGTGTAAGAGCTAAATATATATGTGTAAGAACTGAATATATATGCGTAAGAACTGAATATATATGCGTAAGATCGGAATATATGTGTAAGAACTGGACATATATGCGTAAGAATTGAATATATATGCGTAAGAGCTGAATATATGTGTAAGAACTGAATATATGCGTAAAAACTGAATATATATGTGTAAGAACTGAATATGTTTGTTTAAGAACTGCATATATATGTGTAAGAATTGAATATATATGCGTAAGAACGGAATATATATGTGTAAGAACTGAATATATATGTGTAAGAACTGAATATATATGCATAAGAACTAAATATATATGCGTAAGAACTGAATATATATGCGTAAGAACTGAATATATATGTGTAAGAACTGAATATATATGCGTAAGAACTGAATATATATGCGTAAGAACGGAATATATATGTGTAAGAACTGAATATATATGTGTAAGAACTGAATATATATGTGTTAGAACGGAATATATATGTGTAAGAACTGAATATATATGCGTAAGAACGGAATATATATGTGTAAGAACTTAATATATATGTGTAAGAACTGAATATATATGTGTTAGAACTGAATATATATGTGTAAGAACTGAATATATATGTGTAAGAACTGAATATGTATGTGTAAGAGCTGAATATATATGTGTAAGAACTGAATATATATGCGTAAGAACTGAATATATATGCGTAAGATCGGAATATATATGTGTAAGAACTGAATATATTTGTAAGAACTGAATATATATGTGTAAGAACTGAATATATATGCGTAAGAACGGAATATATATGTGTAAGAACTGAATATATTTGTGTAAGAACTGAATATATATGTGTAAGAACTAAATATATATGCGTAAGAACGGAATATATATGCGTAAGAACTGAATATATATGTGTAAGAACTGAATATATATGCGTAAGAACTGAATATTTATGCGTAAGAACTGAATATATATGCGTTAGACCGGAATATATATGTGTAAGAACTGAATATATATGTGTAATAAATGAATATATATGTGTTAGAACGGAAAATATATGTGTAAGAACTGAATATATATGTGTAAGAACTGAATATATATGTGTAAGAGCTAAATATATATGTGTAAGAACTGAATATATATGCGTAAGAACTGAATATATATGCGTAAGATCGGAATATATGTGTAAGAACTGGACATATATGCGTAAGAATTGAATATATATGCGTAAGAACTGAATATATGTGTAAGAACTAAATATATGCGTAAAAACTGAATATATATGTGTAAGAACTGAATATATATGCGTAAGAACTGAATATATATGCGTTAGAACGGAATATATATGCGTAAGAACGGAATATATATGTGTAAGCACTGAATATATTTGTCTAAGAACTGAATATATATGTGTAAGAACTAAATATATATGCGTAAGAACGGAATATAAATGTGTAAGAACTGAATATATATGCGTAAGAACTGAATATATATGCGTAAGATCAGAATATATGTGTAAGAACTGAACATATTTGCGTAAGAATTGAATATATATGCGTAAGAACTGAATAAATGCGTAAGAACTGAATACATGCGTAAGAACTGAATATATATGTGTAAGAACTGAATATATTTTTGTAAGAACTGCATATATATGTGTAAGAACTGAATATATATGTGTAAGAACTGAATATATATGTGTAAGAACTGAATATATATGTGTAATAACTGAATACATATGTGTTAGAACGGAATATATATGTGTAAGAACTGAATATATATGTGTAAGTACTGAATATATATGTGTAAGAGCTAAATATATATGTGTAAGAACTGAATATATATGCGTAAGAACTGAATATATATGCGTAAGATCGGAATATATGTGTAAGAACTGGACATATATGCGTAAGAATTGAATATATATGCGTAAGAGCTGAATATATGTGTAAGAACTGAATATATGCGTAAAAACTGAATATATATGTGTAAGAACTGAATATGTTTGTTTAAGAACTGCATATATATGTGTAAGAATTGAATATATATGCGTAAGAACGGAATATATATGTGTAAGAACTGAATATATATGTGTAAGAACTGAATATATATGCATAAGAACTAAATATATATGCGTAAGAACTGAATATATATGCGTAAGAACTGAATATATATGTGTAAGAACTGAATATATATGCGTAAGAACTGAATATATATGCGTAAGAACGGAATATATATGTGTAAGAACTGAATATATATGTGTAAGAACTGAATATATATGTGTTAGAACGGAATATATATGTGTAAGAACTGAATATATATGCGTAAGAACGGAATATATATGTGTAAGAACTTAATATATATGTGTAAGAACTGAATATATATGTGTTAGAACTGAATATATATGTGTAAGAACTGAATATATATGTGTAAGAACTGAATATGTATGTGTAAGAGCTGAATATATATGTGTAAGAACTGAATATATATGCGTAAGAACTGAATATATATGCGTAAGATCGGAATATATGTGTAAGAACTGAATATATGTGTAAAAATTGAATATATATGTGTAAGAACTGAATATATTTGTGTAAGAACTGCATATATATGTGTAAGAACTGAATATATATGCGTAAGAACGGAATATATATGTGTAAGAACTGAATATATATGTATAAGAACTGAATATATATGTGTAAGAACTGAATATATATGTGTAAGAACTGCATATATATGTGTAAGAACTGAATATATATGCGTAATAACTGAATATATATGTGTAAGAACTGAATATATATTTATAAGAACTGAATATATATGTGTAAGAACGGAATATATATATGTAAGAACGGAATATATATGTGTAAGAACTGAATATATATGTGTTAGAACGGAATATATATGCGTAATAACGGAATATATATGTGTAAGAACTGAATATATACGTGTAAGAACTGAATATATATGTGTAGAACTGAATATATATGTTTAAGAACTGAATATATATGTGTTAGAACTGAATATATATGTGTAAGAGCTGAATATATATGTGTAAGAACTGAATATATATGCGTAAGAACTGAATATATATGCGTAAGATCGGAATATATGTGTAAGAACTGAACATATATGCGTAAGATGTGAATATATACGCGTGTAAGAACTGAATATATGCATAAGAACTGAATATATGTGTAAGAACTGAATATATATGTGTAAGAACTGAATATATTTGTGTAAGAACTGCATATATATGTGTAAGAACTGAATATATATGTGTAAGAACTGAATATATATGTGTAAGAACTGAATATATATGTCTTAGAACGGAATATATATGTGTTAGAACTGAATATATATGTGTTAGAACGGAATATATATACGTAAGAACTGAATATATATGCGTAAGAATTGAATATATATGCGTAAGAACTGAATATATGCGTAAGAACTGAATATATGAGTAAGAACTGCATATATATGTGTAAGAACTGAATATATATGTGTAAGAACTGAATATATATGCGTAAGAACTGAATATATATGTGTTAAAACTGAATATATATGTATAAGAACTGAATATATATGTGTAAGAACTGAATATATATGTGTAAGAACTGCATATATATGTGTAAGAACTGAATATATATGCGTAAGAACTGAATATATATGTGTAAGAACTGAATATATATGTATAAGAACTGGATATATATGTGTAAGAACGGAATATATATGTGTAAGAACTGAATATATATGTGTAAGAACTGAATATATATGTGTTAGAACGGAATATATATGCGTAAGAACGGAATATATATGTGTAAGAACTGAATATATACGTGTAAGAACTGAATATATATGTGTAGAACTGATTATATATGTGTAAGAACTGAATATATATGTGTTAGAACTGAATATATATGTGTAAGAACTGAATATATAAGTGTAAGAACTGAATATATATGTGTAAGAGCTGAATATATATGTGTAAGAACTGAATATATATGCGTAAGATCGGAATATATGTGTAAGAACTGAACATATATGCGTAAGAATTGAATATATATGCGTAAGAACTGAATATATATGTGTTAGAGCTTAATATATATGTGTAAGAACTGAATATATATGCGTAAGAACTGAATATATATGCGTAAGATCGGAATATATGTGTAAGAACTGAATATATGCGTAAAAACTGAATCTATATGTGTAAGAACTGAATATATTTGTGTAAGAACTGCATATATATGTGTAAGAACTGAATATATATGCTTAAGAACGGAATATATATGTGTAAGAACTGAATATATATGTATAAGAACTGAATATATATGTGTAGGAACTGAATATATATGTGTAAGAACTGCATATATATGTGTAAGAACTGAATATATATGCGTAAGAACTGAATATATATGTGTAAGAACTGAATATATATGTATAAGAACTGAATATATATGTGTAAGAACGGAATATATATGTGTAAGAACTGAATATATATGTGTAAGAACTGAATATATATGTGTTAGAACGGAATATATATGCGTAAGAACGGAATATATATGTGTAAGAACTGAATATATATGTGTAAGAACTGAATATATATGTGCAGAACTGAATATATATGTGTAAGAACTGAATATATATGTGTAGGAACTGAATATATATGTGTAATAGCTGAATATATATGTGTAAGAACTGAATATATATGCGTAAGAACTGAATATATATGCGTAAGGTCGGAATATATGTGTAAGAACTGAATATATGCGTAAGAACTGAATATATATGTGTAAGAACTGAATATATTTGTGTAAGAACTGCATATATATGTGTAAGAACTGAATATATATGTGTAAGAACTGAATATATTTGTGTAAGAACTGCATATATATGTGTAAGAACTGAATATATATGTGTAAGAACTGAATTAATATGTGTAAGAACTGAATATATATGTGTTAGAACGGAATATATATGTGTAAGAACTGAATATATATGCGTAAGAACGGAATATATATGTAAGAACTGAATATATATGTGTAAGAACTGAATATA
This sequence comes from Cyrtodaria siliqua, assembly GCA_037043455.1. Lineage (NCBI taxonomy): Eukaryota > Metazoa > Mollusca > Bivalvia > Adapedonta > Hiatellidae > Cyrtodaria > Cyrtodaria siliqua. The sequence continues at coordinate 5,430 of JAWPHD010024465.1, read as the reverse complement.
TATGTGTTAGAACTGAATATATATGTGTAAGAACTAAATATATATGGGTAAGAACTAAATATATATGTGTAAGAACTGAATATATATGTATAAGAACTGAATATATATGTGTAAGAACTGAATATATATGCGTAAGAACTGCATATATATGTGTAAGAACTGAATATATATGCGTAAGAACTGAATATATATGTGTAAAAACTGAATATATATGTGTAAGAACTGAATATATATGTGTTAGAACTGAATATATATGTGTAAGAACTGAATATATATGTATAAGAAATGAATATATATGTGTAAGAGCTGAATATATATGTGTAAGAACAGAATATATATGCGTAAGAACTGAATATATATGTGTTAGAACTGAATATATATGCGTAAGAACGGAATATATATGTGTAAGAACTGAATATATACGTGTAAGAACTGAATATATATGTGTAGAACTGAATATATATGTGTAAGAACTGAATATATGTGTGTTAGAACGGAATATATATGTGTAAGAACTGAATATATATGCGTAAGAACGGAATATATATGTGTAAGAACTTAATATATATGTGAAAGAACTGAATATATATGTGTTAGAACTGAATATATATGTGTAAGAACTGAATATATATGTGTAAGAACTGAATATATATGTGTAAGAGCTGAATATATATGTGTAAGAACTGAATATATATGCGTAAGAACTGAATATATATGCGTAAGATCGGAATATATGTGTAAGAACTGAATATATGTGTAAAAATTGAATATATATGTGTAAGAACTGAATATATTTGTGTAAGAACTGCATATATATGTGTAAGAACTGAATATATATGCGTAAGAACGGAATATATATGTGTAAGAACTGAATATATATGTATAAGAACTGAATATATATGTGTAAGAACTGAATATATATGTGTAAGAACTGCATATATATGTGTAAGAACTGAATATATATGCGTAAGAACTGAATATATATGTGTAAGAACTGAATATATATTTATAAGAACTGAATATATATGTGTAAGAACGGAATATATATATGTAAGAACGGAATATATATGTGTAAGAACTGAATATATATGTGTTAGAACGGAATATATATGCGTAATAACGGAATATATATGTGTAAGAACTGATTATATACGTGTAAGAACTGAATATATATGTGTAGAACTGAATATATATGTTTAAGAACTGAATATATATGTGTTAGAACTGAATATATATGTGTAAGAGCTGAATATATATGTGTAAGAACTCAATATATATGCGTAAGAACTGAATATATATGCGTAAGATCGGAATATATGTGTAAGAACTGAACATATATGCGTAAGATGTGAATATATACGCGTGTAAGAACTGAATATATGCGTAAGAACTGAATATATGCGTAAGAACTGAATATATATGTGTAAGAACTGAATATATTTGTGTAAGAACTGCATATATATGTGTAAGAACTGAATATATATGTGTAAGAACTGAATATATATGTGTAAGAACTGAATATATATGTCTTAGAACGGAATATATATGTGTAAGAACTGAATATATATGTGTTAGAACGGAATATATATGCGTAAGAACTGAATATATATGCGTAAGAATTGAATATATATGCGTAAGAACTGAATATATGCGTAAGAACTGAATATATGAGTAAGAACTGCATATATATGTGTAAGAACTGAATATATATGTGTAAGAACTGAATATATATGCGTAAGAACTGAATATATATGTGTTAAAACTGAATATATATGTATAAGAACTAAATATATATGTGTAAGAACTGAATATATATGTGTAAGAACTGCATATATATGTGTAAGAACTGAATATATATGCGTAAGAACTGAATATATATGTGTAAGAACTGAATATATATGTATAAGAACTGGATATATATGTGTAAGAACGGAATATATATGTGTAAGAACTGAATATATATGTGTAAGAACTGAATATATTTGTGTTAGAACGGAATATATATGCGTAAGAACGGAATAAATATGTGTAAGAACTGAATATATACGTGTAAGAACTGAATATATATGTGTAGAACTGATTATATATGTGTAAGAACTGAATATATATGTGTTAGAACTGAATATATGTGTAAGAACTGAATATATAAGTGTAAGAACTGAATATATATGTGTAAGAGCTGAATATATATGTGTAAGAACTGAATATATATGCGTAAGAACTGAATATATATGCGTAAGATCGGAATATATGTGTAAGAACTGAACATATATGCGTAAGAATTGAATATATATGCGTAAGAACTGAATATATATGTGTTAGAGCTGAATATATATATGTGTAAGAACTGAATATATATGCGTAAGAACTGAATATATATGCGTAAGATCGGAATATATGTGTAAGAACTGAATATATGCGTAAAAACTGAATCTGTATGTGTAAGAACTGAATATATTTGTGTAAGAACTGCATATATATGTGTAAGAACTGAATATATATGCGTTAGAACGGAATATATATGTGTAAGAACTGAATATATATGTATAAGAACTGAATATATATGTGTAGGAACTGAATATATATGTGTAAGAACTGCATATATATGTGTAAGAACTGAATATATATGCGTAAGAACTGAATATATATGTGTAAGAACTGAATATATATGTATAAGAACTGAATATATATGTGTAAGAACGGAATATATATGTGTAAGAACTGAATATATATGTGTAAGAACTGAATATATATGTGTTAGAACGGAATATATATGCGTAAGAACGGAATATATATGTGTAAGAACTGAATATATATGTGTAAGAACTGAATATATATGTGTAGAACTGAATATATATGTGTAAGAACTGAATATATATGTGTAGGAACTGAATATATATGTGTAATAGCTGAATATATATGTGTAAGAACTGAATATATATGCGTAAGAACTGAATCTATATGCGTAAGGTCGGAATATATGTGTAAGAACTGAATATATGCGTAAGAACTGAATATATATGTGTAAGAACTGAATATATTTGTGTAAGAACTGCATATATATGTGTAAGAACTGAATATATATGTGTAAGAACTGAATATATTTGTGTAAGAACTGCATATATATGTGTAAGAACTGAATATATATGTGTAAGAACTGAATTAATATGTGTAAGAACTGAATATATATGTGTTAGAACGGAATATATATGTGTAAGAACTGAATATATATGCGTAAGAATGGAATATATATGTAAGAACTGAATATATATATGTGTAAGAACTGAATATATATGTGTTAGAACTGAATATATATGTGTAAGAACTAAATATATATGGGGAAGAACGGAATATATATGTGTAAGAACTGAATATATATGTATAAGAACTGAATATATATGTGTAAGAACTGAATATATATGCGTAAGAACTGCATATATATGTGTAAGAACTGAATATATATGCGTAAGAACTGAATATATATGTGTAAAAACTGAATATATATGTGTAAGAACTGAATATATATGTGTTAGAACTGAATATATATGTGTAAGAACTGAATATATATGTATAAGTAATGAATATATATGTGTAAGAGCTGAATATATATGTGTAAGAACAGAATATATATGCGTAAGAACTGAATATATATGTGTTAGAACTGAATATATATGCGTAAGAACGGAATATATATGTGTAAGAACTGAATATATACGTGTAAGAACTGAATATATATGTGTAGAACTGAATATATATGTGTAAGAACTGAATATATGTGTGTAAGAACTGAATATAAATGTGTACGAGCTGAATATATATGTGTAAGAACTGAATATATATGCGTAATAACTGAATATATATGCGTAAGGTCGGAATATATGTGTAAGAACTGAACATATATGCGTAAGAATTGAATATATACGCGTAAGAACTGAGTATATGCGTAAGAACTGAATATATGCGTAAGAACTGAATATATATGTGTTAGAACTGAATATATTTGTGTAAGAACTGCATATATATGTGTAAGAACTGAATATATATGTGTAAGAACTGAATATATATGTGTTAGATCTGAATATATATGTCTTAGAAAGGAATATATAAGTGTAAGAACTGAATATATATGTGTTAGAACGGAATATATGTGTGTAAGAACTGAATATATATGCATAAGAACGGAATATATATGTGTAAGAACGGAATATTTATGTGTAAGAACTGAATATATATGTGTAAGAACTGAATATATATGTGTTAGAACTGAATATATATGGGTAAGAACTGAATATATATGTGTAAGAACTGAATATATATGTGTAAGAGCTGAATATATATGTGTAAGAACTGAATATATATGTGTTAGAACTGAATATATATGTGTAAGAGCTGAATATACATGTGTAAGAACTGAATATATATGCGTAAGAATTGAATATATATGCGTAAGAACTGAATATATGCGTAAGAACTGAATATATGCGTAAGAACTGAATATATATGTGTAAGAACTGAATATATATGTGTAAGAACTGAATATATATGTGTAAGAGCTGAATATATATGTGTAAGAACTGAATATATATGCGTAAGAACGGAATATATATGCGTAAGATCGGAATATATGTGTAAGAACTGAACATATATGCGTAAGAATTGAATATATACGCGTAAGAACTGAGTATATGCGTAAAAACTGAATATATGCGTAAGAACTGAATATATATGTGTAAGAACTGAATATATTTGTGTAAGAACTGCATATATATGTGTAAGAACTGAATATATATGTGTAAGAACTGAATATATATGTGGAAGAACTGAATATATATGTGTTAGATCTGAATATATATGTCTTAGAACGGAATATATATGTGTAAGAACTGAATATATTTGTGTAAGAACTGCATATATATGTGTAAGAACTGAATATATATGTGTAAGAACTGAATATATTTGTGTAAGAACTGCATATATATGTGTAAGAACTGAATATATATGTGTAAGAACTGAATTAATATGTGTAAGAACTGAATATATATGTGTTAGAACGGAATATATATGTGTAAGAACTGAATATATATGCGTAAGAACGGAATATATATGTAAGAACTGAATATATATGTGTAAGAACTGAATATATATGTGTTAAAACTGAATACATATGTGTAAAAACTGAATATATATGGGTAAGAACGGAATATATATGTGTAAGAACTGAATATATATGTATAAGAACTGAATATATATGTGTAAGAACTGAATATATATGCGTAAGAACTGAATATATATGTGTAAAAACTGAATATATATGTGTAAGAACTGAATATATATGTGTTAGAACTGAATATATATGTGTAAGAACTGAATATATATGTGTAAGAAATGAATATATATGTGTAAGAGCTGAATATATATGTGTAAGAACAG
>JAWPHD010024464.1:0-19128 GCA_037043455.1 Cyrtodaria siliqua | reverse complement strand
GACGTATATATATTCAGTTCTTACACATATATATTCCGTTCTTTTACATATATATTCCGTTCTTACACATATATATTCCTTTCTTACACGTATATTCCGTTCTTACACATATATATTCCGTTCTTACACATATATATTCAGTTCTTACACATATATATTCAGTTCTTACACATATATATTCAGTTCTTACAAATATATATTCAGTTCTTACGCATATATTCAGTTCTTACGCATATATATTCAGTTCTTACGCATATATATTCAGTTTCTTACAACATATATGTTCAGTTCTTGCGCATATATATTCAGTTCTTACGCATATATATTCAGTTCTTACACATATATATTGAGTTCTTACACATATATATTCAGTTCTTACACATATATATATTCACTTCTTACACTTATATATTCCGTTCTTACACATATATATTCCGTTCTTACACATATATATTCAGTTTTTACGCATATATATTCCGTTCTTACACATATATAGTCCGTTTTTACAAATATATATTCCGTTCTTACACATATATATTCCGTTCTTACGCATATATATTTTCAGTTCTTACTCATATATATTCCGTTCTTACGCATATATATTCCGTTCTTACGCATATATATTCAGTTCTTACGCATATATATTCAGTTCTTACGCATATATATTCAGTTCTTACGAATATATATTCAGTTCTTACACATATATATTCAGTACTTACACATATATATTCCGTTCTTACACATATATATTCCGTTTTTACACATATATACTACGTTCTTACACGTATATATTCCGTTCTAACACATATATATTCCGTTCTTACACATATATATTCCGTTCTTACACATATATATTCCGTTCTGACACGTACATATTCCGTTCTTACACATATATATTCTGTTCTTACACATATATATTCCGTTCCTACGAATATATATTCAGTTCTTACGCATATATATTCAGTTCTTACACATATATATTCACTTCTTACACATATATATTCCGTTCTTACACATATATATTCAGTTCTTACACATATATATTCCGTTCTTACACATATATATTCCGTTCTTACACATATATATTCCGTTTTTACACGTACAAATTCCGTTCTTACACATATATATTCCGTTCTTACTCATATATATTCCGTTCTTACGCATATATATTCAGTTCTTACGGAAATATATTCAGTTCTTACACATATATTCAGTTCTTACAGATATATATTCAGTTCTTACGCATATATATTCAGTTCTTACGCATATATATTCAGTTCTTACGCATATATATTCATTTCTTACACATATATGTTCAGTTCTTACAAATATATATTCCGTTCTTACACGTACATATTCCATTCTTACAAATATATATTCCGTTCTTACACATATATATTCCGTTCTTACACATATATATTCAGTTCTTACACATATATATTCACTTCTTACACATATATATTCAGTTCTTACACATATATATTCCGTTCTTACACTATATACACATATATATTCCGTTCTTACACATATATATTCCGTTCTTACACGTACATATTCAGTTCTAACACATATATATTCCGTTCTTACACATATATATTCCGTTCATAAGCATATATATTAAGGACTTACGTATATATATTCAGTTCTTACACATATATATTCCGTTCTTTTACATATATATTCCGTTCTTACACATATATATTCCTTTCTTACACGTATATATTCCGTTCTTACACATATATATTCCGTTCTTACACATATATATTCAGTTCTTACACATATATATTCAGTTCTTACACATATATATTCAGTTCTTACAAAAATATATATTCAGTTCTTACGCATATATATTCAGTTCTTACGCATATATATTCAGTTCTTACGCATATATATTCATTTCTTACACATATATGTTCAGTTCTTGCGCATATATATTCAGTTCTTACGCATATATATTCAGTTCTTACACATATATATTGAGTTCTTACACATATATATTCAGTTCTTACACATATATATATTCACTTCTTACACTTATATATTCCGTTCTTACACATATATATTCCGTTCTTACACATATATATTCAGTTTTTACGCATATATATTCCGTTCTTACACATATATAGTCCGTTTTTACAAATATATATTCCGTTCTTACACATATATATTCCGTTCTTACGCATATATATTTTCAGTTCTTACTCATATATATTCCGTTCTTACGCATATATATTCCGTTCTTACGCATATATATTCAGTTCTTACGCATATATATTCAGTTCTTACGCATATATATTCAGTTCTTACGAATATATATTCAGTTCTTACACATATATATTCAGTACTTACACATATATATTCCGTTCTTACACATATATATTCCGTTTTTACACATATATACTACGTTCTTACACGTATATATTCCGTTCTAACACATATATATTCCGTTCTTACACATATATATTCCGTTCTTACACATATATATTCCGTTCTGACACGTACATATTCCGTTCTTACACATATATATTCTGTTCTTACACATATATATTCCGTTCCTACGAATATATATTCAGTTCTTACGCATATATATTCAGTTCTTACACATATATATTCACTTCTTACACATATATATTCCGTTCTTAAGCATATATATTCAGATTTACGCATATATATTAAGTTCTTACGCATATATATTCAGTTCTTACGCATATATTTGCAGTTCTTACACATATATATTCAGTTCTTACACTTATATATTCCGTTCGTACACATATATATTCTGTTCTTACACATATATATTCCATTCCTCCACGTATATATTTCGTTCTTACACATATATATTCCGTTCTTACGTATATATTTCGTTCTTACACATATATATTCCGTTCTTACGCATATATATTCAGTTCTTACACATATAAATTCCGTTCTTACACATATATATTTCGTTCTTACGCATATATATTCAGTCTTTACGCATATATATTACTTTCTCATGCATATATATTCAGTTCTTACGCATATATATTCAGTTCTTACGCATATATATTCAGTTTTTTCGCATATATATTCAGTTCTTACACATATATATTCAGTTCTTACGCATATATATTCAGTTCTTACGGAAATATATTCAGTTCTTACACATATATTCAGTTCTTACAGATATATATTCAGTTCTTACGCATATATATTCAGTTCTTACGCATATATATTCAGTTCTTACGCATATATATTCAGTTCTTACGCATATATATTCAGTTCTTACGCATATATATTCATTTCTTACACATATATGTTCAGTTCTTACAAATATATATTCCGTTCTTACACGTACATATTTCATTCTTACAAATATATATTCCGTTCTTACACATATATATTCCGTTCTTAAACATATATATTCAGTTCTTACACATATATATTCACTTCTTACACATATATATTCAGTTCTTACACATATATATTCCGTTCTTACACATATATACACATATATATTCCGTTCTTACACATATATATTCCGTTCTTACACGTACATATTCCGTTCTAACACATATATATTCCGTTCTTACACATATATATTCCGTTCATAAGCATATATATTAAGGACTTACGTATATATATTCAGTTCTTACACATATATATTCCTTTCTTACACGTATATATTCCGTTCTTACACATATATATTCCGTTCTTACACATATATATTCAGTTCTTACACATATATATTCAGTTCTTACACATAAATATTCAGTTCTTACAAAAATATATATTCAGTTCTTACGCATATATATTCAGTTCTTACGCATATATATTCATTTCTTACACATATATGTTCAGTTCTTGCGCATATATATTCAGTTTTACGCATATATATTCAGTTCGTACGCATATATATTCAGTTCTTACACATATATATTGAGTTCTTACACATATATATTCAGTTCTTACACATATATATATTCACTTCTTACACTTATATATTCCGTTCTTACACATATATATTCCGTTCTTACACATATATATTCAGTTTTTACGCATATATATTCCGTTCTTACACATATATATTCCGTTTTTACAAATATATATTCCGTTCTTACACATATATATTCCGTTCTTACGCATATATATTTTTCAATTCCGTTCTTACGCATATATATTCCGTTCTTACGCATATATATTCAGTTCTTACGCATATATATTCAGTTCTTACGCATATATATTCAGTTCTTACGCATATATATTCAGTTCTTACGACATATATATTCAGTTCTTACACATATATATTCCGTACTTACACATATATTCCGTTCTACACATATATATTCCGTTTTTACACATATATACTACGTTCTTACACGTATATATTCCGTTCTAACACATATATATTCCGTTCTTACACATATATATTCCGTTCTTACACATATATATTCCGTTCTGACACGTACATATTCCGTTCTTACACATATATATTCTGTTCTTACACATATATATTCCGTTTCTACGAATATATATTCAGTTCTTACGCATATATATTCAGTTCTTACACATATATATTCACTTCTTACACATATATATTCCGTTCTTAAGCATATATATTCAGATTTACGCATATATATTCAGTTCTTACGCATATATATTCAGTTCTTACGCATATATGTGCAGGTCTTACACATATATATTCAGTTCTTACAATTATATATTCCGTTCGTACACATATATATTCTGTTCTTACACATATATATTCCATTCCTACACGTATATATTTCGTTCTTACACATATATATTCCGTTCTTACGCATATATATTCTTACACATATATTCCGTTCTTACACATATATATTCAGTTCTTACACATCTAAATTCCGTTCTTACACATATATATTTCGTTCTTACGCATATATATTCAGTCTCTTTACGCATATATATTACTTTCTCATGCATATATATTCAGTTCTTACGCATATATATTCAGTTCTTACACATATATATTCAGTTCTTACACATATATATTCCGTTCTTACGCATATGTATTCATTTCTTACGCATATATATTCAGTTCTTACACATATATTCAGTTCTTACAGATATATATTCAGTTCTTACGCATATATATTCAGTTCTTACGCATATATATTCATTACTTACACCTTTATGTTCAGTACTTACACATATATATTCCGTTCTTACACGTACATATTCTGTTCTTACACATATATATTCCGTTCTTACGCATATATATTCAGTTCTTGCACATATATATTCAGTTCTTACACATATATATTCAGTTCTTACTCTTATTCACCTGCACATAATCCCCGTGAGGGGGTGCTGCAGTATCAATAGATAGATAGATATATATTCAGTTCTTACACATATATATTCAGTTATTACACATATATATTCCGTTCTTACACATATATATTCCGTTCTTACACATATATATATTCCGTTCTTACACATATATATTCCGTTCTAACACATATATATTCCGTTCTTACACACATATATTCACTTCTTACACATATATATTCCATTCTTACACATATATATTCCGTTCTTACACATATATATTCCGTTCTTACACATATATATTCCGTTCTTACACGTACATATTCCGTTCTTACACATATATATTCCGTTCTTACACATATATATTCCGTTCTTACACGTACATATTCCGTTCTTACACATATATATACCGTTCTTACTCATATATATTCCGTTTTTTACGCATATGTATTCATTTCTTACGCATATATATTCAGTTCTTACTCATATATTCAGTTCTTACAGATATATATTCAGTTCTTACGCATATATATTCAGTTTTTACGCATATATATTCAGTTCTTACGCATATATATTCATTACTTACACATATATGTTCAGTTCTTACACATATATATTCCGTTCTTACACGTACATTTTCCGTTCTTACACATATATATTCCGTTCTTACACATATATATTCACTTCTTACACATATATATTCAGTTTTTACACATATATATTCCGTTCTTACATATATATACAGATATATATTCCGTTCTTACACATATATATTCCGTTCTTACACGTACATATTCCGTTCTAAACACATATATATTCCGTTCTTACACATATATATTCCGTTCTTACGCATATGTATTCATTTCTTACGCATATATATTCAGTTCTTACACATATATTCAGTTCTTACAGATATATATTCAGTTCTTACGCATATATATTCAGTTCTTACGCATATATATTCAGTTCTTACGCATATATATTCATTACTTACACCTTTATGTTCAGTACTTACACATATATATTCCGTTCTTACACGTACATATTCTGTTCTTACACATATATATTCCGTTCTTACGCATATATATTCAGTTCTTGCACATATATATTCAGTTCTTACACATATATATTCAGTTCTTACTCTTATATATTCAGTTCTTACACTTATATATTCCGTTCTTACAAATATATATTCCGTTCTTACACGTACATATTCCGTTCTTACACATATAGATTCCGTTCTTACACATATATATTCCGTTCTTACGAATATATATTCAGTTCTTACGCATATATATTCAGTTCTTACACATATATATTCAGTTCTTACGCATATATATCCAGTTCTTACGTATATATATTCATTTCTTACGCATATATATTCAGTTCTTACATATATATGTTCAGTTCTTACACATATATATTCTGTTCTTACACATATATATATTCCGTTCTTACACATATATATTCCGTTCTTACACATATATATTCAGTTCTTACACATATATATTCCGTTCTTACACATATATATTCCGTTCTTACACATATATATTCCGTTCTTACACGTACAAATTCCGTTCTTACACATATATATTCCGTTCGTACTCATATATATTCCGTTCTTACGCATATATATTCCGTTCTTACGCAAATATATTCAGTTCTTACACATATATTCAGTTCTTACAGATATATATTCAGTTCTTACGCATATATATTCAGTTCTTACGCATATATATTCAGTTTTTACGCAAATATATTCAGTTCTTACTCATATATATTCAGTTCTTACGCATATATATTCCGTTCTTACACATATATATTCCGTTCTTACACGTATTTATTCCGTTCTTACACATATATATTCCGTTCTTACACATATCTATTCCGTTCTTACACATATATATTCCGTTCTTAAGCATATATATTCAGTATTTACACATATATATTCCGTTCTTACACATATATATTCCGTTCTTAAGCATATATATTCAGATTTACGCATATATATTCAGTTCTTACGCATATATATTCAGTTCTTACGCATATATATTCAGTTCTTACGCATATATGTGCAGTTCTAACACATATAAATTCAGTTCTTACACTTATATATTCCGTTCGTACACATTTATATTCTGTTCTTACACATATATATTCCATTCCTACACGTATATATTCCGTTCTTACACATATATATTCCGTTCTTACACATATATATTTCGTTCTTACGCATATAGATTCAGTCCTTACGCATATATATTACTTTCAAATGCATATATATTCAGTTCCTACACATATATATTCAGTTCTTACGCATATATATTCAGTTTTTACGCATATATATTCAATACTTACACATACATGTTCAGTTCTTACACATATGTATTCCGTTCTTACACGTACATATTCCGTTCTTACACATATATATTCCGTTCTTACTCATATATATTCCGTTCTTACGCATATGTATTCATTTCTTATGGATATATATTCAGTTCTTACACATATATTCAGTTCTTACAGATATATATTCAGTTCTTACGCATATATATTCAGTTCTTACGCATATATATTCAGTTCTTACGCATATATATTCATTACTTACACCTATATGTTCAGTTCTTACACATATATATTCCGTTCTTACACGTACATATTCTGTTCTTACACATATATATTCCGTTCTTACACATATATATTCACTTCTTACACATATATATTCAGTTCTTACACATAACTATTCCGTTCTTACATATATATACACATATATATTCCGTTCTTACACATATATATTCCGTTCTTACACTTACATATTCCGTTCTTACACATATATATTCCGTTCTTACACATATATATTCAGTTCTTACACATATATATTCAGTTCTTACGCATATATATTCAGTTCTTGCACAAATATATTCAGTTCTTACACATATATATTCAGTTTTTACTCTTATATATTCAGTTCTTACACTTATATTTTCCGTTCTTACAAATATATATTCCGTTCTTACACGTACATATTCCGTTCTTACACATATAGATTCCGTTCTTACACATATATATTCCGTTCTTACGAATATATATTCATTTCTTACATATATATGTTCAGTTCTTACACATACATATTCCGTTCTTACACGTACATATTCCGTTCTTACACATATATATTCCCTTCTTACACATATATATTCCATTCTTACACATATATATTCAGTTCTTACACATATATATTCACTTTTCACAAATATATATTCAGTTCTTACATATATATATTCAGTTCTTACACATATATATTCAGTTCTTACACATATATATTCTGTTCTTACACATATATATATTCCGTTCTTACACATATATATTCCGTTCTTACACATATATATTCAGTTCTTACACATATATATTCCGTTCTTACACATATATATTCCGTTCTTACACATATATAATTCCGTTTTTACACGTACAAATTCCGTTCTTACACATATATATTCCCTTCTTACACATATATATTCCATTCTTACACATATATATTCAGTTCTTACACATATATATTCACTTTTCACAAATATATATTCAGTTCTTACATATATATATTCAGTTCTTACACATATATATTCAGTTCTTACACATATATATTCTGTTCTTACACATATATATATTCCGTTCTTACACATATATATTCCGTTCTTACACATATATATTCCGTTCTTACACATATATATTCCGTTCTTACTCATATATATTCCGTTCTTACGCATATATATTCAGTTCTTACGGAAATATATTCAGTTCTTACACATATATTTAGTTCTTACAGATATATATTCAGTTCTTACGCATATATATTCAGTTCTTACGCATATATATTCAGTTCTTACGCATATATATTCATTTCTTACACATATATGTTCAGTTCTTACAAATATATATTCCGTTCTTACACGTACATATTCCATTCTTACAAATATATATTCCGTTCTTACACATATATATTCCGTTCTTACACATATATATTCCGTTCTTACACATATATATTCAGTTCTTACACATATATATTCACTTCTTACACATATATATTCCGTTCTTACACATATATATTCCGTTCTTACACATATATACACATATATATTCCGTTCTTACACATATATATTCCGTTCATACACGTACATATTCCGTTCTAACACATATATATTCCGTTCTTACACATATATATTCCGTTCATAAGCATATATATTAAGGACTTACGTATATATATTCAGTTCTTACACATATATATTCCGTTCTTTTACATATATATTCCGTTCTTTACACATATATATTCCTTTCTTACACGTATATATTCCGTTCTTACACATATATATTCCGTTCTTACACATATATATTCAGTTCTTACACATATATATTCAGTTCTTACACATATATATTCAGTTCTTAGAAAAAATATATATTCAGTTCTTACGCATATATATTCAGTTCTTACGCATATATATTCAGTTCTTACGCATATATATTCATTTCTTACACATATATGTTCAGTTCTTGCGCATATATATTCAGTTTTACGCATATATATTCAGTTCTTACGCATATATATTCAGTTCTTACACATATATATTGAGTTCTTACACATATATATTTAGTTCTTACACATATATATATTCACTTCTTACACTTATATATTCCGTTCTTACACATATATATTCCGTTCTTACACATATATATTCAGTTCTTACGCATATATATTCCGTTCTTACACATATATATTCCGTTTTTACAAATATATATTCCGTTCTTACACATATATATTCCGTTCTTACGCATATATATTTTCAGTTCTTACTCATATATATTCCGTTCTTACGCATATATATTCCGTTCTTACGCATATATATTCAGTTCTTACGCATATATATTCAGTTCTTACGCATATATATTCAGTTCTTACGAATATATATTCAGTTCTTACACATATATATTCAGTACTTACACATATATATTCAGTTCTTACACACATATATTCACTTCTTACACATATATGTTCAGTTCTTTACATATGTATATTCAGTTCTTACACATATATATTCAGTTCTTACACATATATATTCCGTTCTTACACATATATATATTCCGTTCTTACACATATTTATTCCGTTCTTACACATATATATTCAGTTCTTACGCATATATATTCATTTCTTACACATATATGTTCAGTTCTTACAAATATATATTCCGTTCTTACACGTACATATTCCATTCTTACAAATATATATTCCGTTCTTACACATATATATTCCGTTCTTACACATATATATTCAGTTCTTACACATATATATTCACTTCTTACACATATATATTCCGTTCTTACACATATATATTCCGTTCTTACACATATATACACATATATATTCCGTTCTTACACATATATATTCCGTTCTTACACGTACATATTCCATTCTAACACATATATATTCCGTTCTTACACATATATATTCCGTTCATAAGCATATATATTAAGGACTTACGTATATATATTCAGTTCTTACACATATATATTCCGTTCTTTTACATATATATTCCGTTCTTACACATATATATTCCTTTCTTACACGTATATATTCCGTTCTTACACATATATATTCCGTTCTTACACATATATATTCAGTTCTTACACATATATATTCAGTTCTTACACATATATATTCAGTTCTTACAAAAATATATATTCAGTTCTTACGCATATATATTCAGTTCTTACGCATATATATTCAGTTCTTACGCATATATATTCATTTCTTACACATATATGTTCAGTTCTTGCACATATATATTCAGTTTTACGCATATATATTCAGTTCTTACGCATATATATTCAGTTCTTACACATATATATTGAGTTCTTACACATATATATTTAGTTCTTACACATATATATATTCACTTCTTACACTTATATATTCCGTTCTTACACATATATATTCCGTTCTTACACATATATATTCAGTTCTTACGCATATATATTCCGTTCTTACACATATATATTCCGTTTTTAAAAATATATATTCCGTTCTTACACATATATATTCCGTTCTTACGCATATATATTTTCAGTTCTTACTCATATATATTCCGTTCTTACGCATATATATTCCGTTCTTACGCATATATATTCAGTTCTTACGCATATATATTCAGTTCTTACGCATATATATTCAGTTCTTACGAATATATATTCAGTTCTTACACATATATATTCAGTACTTACACATATATATTCAGTTCTTACACACATATATTCACTTCTTACACATATATGTTCAGTTCTTACATATGTATATTCAGTTCTTACACATATATATTCAGTTATTACACATATATATTCCGTTCTTACACATATATATATTGCGTTCTTACACATATTTATTCCGTTCTTACACATATATATTCAGTTCTTACACATATATATTCCGTTCTTACTCATATATATTCCGTTCTTACGCATATATATTCAGTTCTTACGCAAATATATTCAGTTCTTACACATATATTCACTTCTTACAGATATATATTCAGTTCTTACGCATATATATTCAGTTCTTACGCATATATATTCAGTTCTTACGCATATATATTCATTTCTTACACATATATGTTCAGTTCTTACACATATATATTCCTTTATTACACGTACATATTCCGTTCTTACAAATATATTTTCCGTTCTTACACATATATATTCCGTTCTTACACATATATATTCAGTTCTTACACATATATATTCACTTCTTACACATATATATTCAGTTCTTACACATATATATTCCGTTCTTACACATATATACACATATATATTCCGTTCTTACACATATATATTCCGTTCTTACACGTACATATTCCGTTCTAACACATATATATTCCGTTCTTACACATATATATTCCGTTTTACACATATATATTCACTTCTTAGACATATATATTCAGTTCTTACACATATATATTCCGTTCTTACACATATATACACATATGATATTCCGTTCTTACGCATATATATTCATTTCTTACATATATATGTTCAGTTCTTACACATATATATTCTGTTCTTACACGTACATATTCCGTTCTTACACATATATATTCCGTTCTTACACATATATATTCCATTCTTACACATATATATTCAGTTCTTACACATATATATTCACTTTTTTACAAATATATATTCAGTTCTTACATATATATATTCAGTTCTTACACATATATATTCAGTTCTTACACATATATATTCTGTTCTTACACATATATATATTCCGTTCTTACACATATATATTCCGTTCTTACACATATATATTCAGTTCTTACACATATATATTCCGTTCTTACACATATATATTCCGTTCTTACACATATATATTCCGTTTTTACACGTACAAATTCCGTTCTTACAAATATATATTCCGTTCTTACTCATATATATTCCGTTCTTACGCATATATATTCAGTTCTTACGCAAATATATTCAGTTCTTACAGATATATTCAGTTCTTACAGATATATATTCAGTTCTTATGCATATATATTCAGTTCTTACGCATATATATTCAGTTCTTACGCATATATATTCATTTCTTACACATATATGTTCAGTTCTTACACATATATATTCCGTTCTTACACGTACATATTCCATTCTTAGAAATATATATTCCGTTCTTACACATATATATTCCGTTCTTACACATATATATTCAGTTCTTACACATATATATTCACTTCTTACACATATATATTCAGTTCTTACACATATATATTCCGTTCTTACACATATATACACATATATATTCCGTTTCTTATACATATATATTCCGTTCTTACACGTACATATTCCGTTCTAACACATGTATATTCCGTTCTTACACATATATATTCCGTTCATAAGCATATATATTCAGGACTTACGTATATATATTCAGTTCTTACACATATATATTCCGTTCTTTTACATATATATTCCGTTCTTACACATATATATTTCGTTCTTACACGTATATATTCCGTTCTTACACATATAATATTGTTCTTACACATATATATTCAGTTCTTACACATATATATTCCGTTCTTACACATATATATTCAGTTCTTACACATATATATTCAGTTCTTACGCATATATATTCAGTTCTTACGCATATATATTCAGTTCTTACGCATATATATTCATTTCTTACACATATATGTTCAGTTCTTACGCATATATATTCAGTTTTACGCATATATATTCAGTTCTTACACATATATATTGAGTTCTTACACATATATATTCAGTTCTTACACATATATATTCACTTCTTACACATATATATTCCGTTCTTACACATATATATTCCGTTCTTACACATATATATTCAGTTCTTACGCATATATATTTCGTTCTTACTCATATATACTCCGTTTTTAAAAATATATATTCCGTTCTTACACATATATATTCCGTTCTTACGCATATATATTTAGTTCTTACACATATATATTCAGTTCTTACACAAATATATTCAGTTCTTAAACATATATATTCAGTTCCGACGCATATATATTCAGTTCTTACACGTATATATTCAGTTCTTGCGCATATATATTCAGTTCTTATGCATATATATTCAGTTCTTAAGCATATATATTCAGTTCTTACGCATATATATTCAGTTATAACACATATATATTCAGTTCTTATACACGTATATATTCCGTTCTAACACATATATATTCCGTTCTTACACATATATATTCCGTTCTTACACATATATATTCCGTTCTTACACGTACATATTCCGTTCTTACACATATATATTCTGTTCTTACACGTATATATTCCGTTCTTACGAATATATATTCAGTTCTTACGCATATATATTCAGTTCTTACACATATATATTCAGTTCTTACAGATATATATTCAGTTCTTACGCATATATATCCAGTTCTTACGAATATATATTCATTTCTTACATATATATGTTCAGTTTTTACACATATATATTCCGTTCTTACACGTACATATTCCGTTCTTGCACATATATATTCCGTTCTTACACATATATATTCCTTTCTTACACATATATATTCAGTTCTTACACACATATATTCACTTCTTACACATATATATTCAGTTCTTACACATATATATTCCGTTCTTACACATATATACACATATATATTCCGTTCTTACACATATATATTCAGTTATTACACATATATATTCCGTTCTTACACATATATATTCCGTTCTTACACATATATATATTCCGTTCTTACACATATATATTCCGTTCTTACACATATATATTCCGTTCTTAGACACATATATTCCGTTCTTACGCATATATATTCAGTTTTACGCATATATATTCAGTTCTTACACATATATATTGAGTTCTTACCCATATATATTCAGTTCTTACACATATATATTCACTTCTTACACATATATATTCCGTTCTTACACATATATATTCCGTTCTTACACATATATATTCTGTTCTTACGCATATATATTCCGTTCTTACACATATATACTCCGTTTTTAAAAATATATATTCCGTTCTTACACATATATATTCCGTTCTTACGCATATATATTTTCAGTTCTTACTCATATATATTCCGTTCTTACGCATATATATTCCGTGCTTACGCATATATATTCAGTTCTTACGCATATATATTCAGTTCTTACTCATATATATTCAGTTCTTACGAATATATATTCAGTTCTTACACATATATATTCAGTGCTTACACATATATATTCCGTTCTTACACATATATATTCCGTTTTTACACATATATACTACGTTCTTACACGTATATATTCCGTTCTAACACATATATATTCCGTTCTTACACATATATATGCCGTTCTTACACATATATATTCCGTTCTTACACGTACATATTCCGTTCTTACACATATATATTCTGTTCTTACACATATATATTCCGTTCTTACGAATATATATTCAGTTCTTACGCATATATATTCAGTTCTTACACATATATATTCAGTTCTTACAGATATATATTCAGTTCTTACGCATATATATCCAGTTCTTACGAATATATATTCATTTCTTACATATATATGTTCAGTTCTTACACATATATATTCCGTTCTTACACGTACATATTCCGTTCTTGCACATATATATTCCGTTCTTACACATATATATTCCTTTCTTACACATATATATTCAGTTCTTACACACATATATTCACTTCTTACATATATATATTCAGTTCTTACACATATATATTCCGTTCTTACACATATATACACATATATATTCCGTTCTTACACATATATATTCAGTTATTACACATATATATTCCGTTCTTACACATATATATTCCGTTCTTACACATATATATATTCCGTTCTTACACATATATATTCCGTTCTTACACATATATATTCCGTTCTTAGACACATATATTCCGTTCTTACGCATATATATTCAGTTTTACGCATATATATTCAGTTCTTACACATATATATTGAGTTCTTACACATATATATTCAGTTCTTACACATATATATTCACTTCTTACACATATATATTCCGTTCTTACACATATATATTCAGTTCTTACACATATATATTCTGTTCTTACGCATATATATTCCGTTCTTACACATATATACTCCGTTTTTAAAAATATATATTCCGTTCTTACACATATATATTCCGTTCTTACGCATATATATTTTCAGTTCTTACTCATATATATTCCGTTCTTACGCATATATATTCCGTGCTTACGCATATATATTCAGTTCTTACGCATATATATTCAGTTCTTACTCATATATATTCAGTTCTTACGAATATATATTCAGTTCTTACACATATATATTCCGTTCTTACACGTACATATTCCGTTCTTACACATATATATTCCGTTCTTACACATATATATTCAGTTATTACACATATATATTCCGTTCTTACACATATATATTCCGTTCTTACACATATATATATTCCGTTCTTACACATATATATTCCGTTCTTACACATATATATTCCGTTCTTACACACATATATTCACTTCTTACACATATATATTCCGTTCTTACACATATATATTCCGTTCTTACACATATATATTCCGTTCTTACACATATATATTCCGTTCTTACACGTACATATTCCGTTCTTACACATATATATTCAGTTCTTACACATATATATTGAGTTCTTACACATATATATTCAGTTCTTACACATATATATTCACTTCTTACACATATATATTCCGTTCTTACACATATATATATTCCGTTCTTACACATATATATTCTGTTCTTACGCATATATATTCCGTTCTTACAGATATATACTCCGTTTTTAAAAATATATATTCCGTTCTTACACATATATATTCCGTTCTTACGCATATATATTTTCAGTTCTTACTCATATATATTCCGTTCTTACGCATATATATTCCGTGCTTACGCATATATATTCAGTTCTTACGCATATATATTCAGTTCTTACTCATATATATTCAGTTCTTACACATATATATTCCGTTCTGACACATATTTATTCAGTACTCTACACATATATATTCCGTTCTTACACATATATATTCCGTTTTTACACATATATACTACGTTCTTACACGTATATATTCCGTTCTAACACATATATATTCCGTTCTTACACATATATATTCCGTTCTTACACATATATATTCCGTTCTTACACGTACATATTCCGTTCTTACACATATATATTCTGTTCTTACACATATATATTCCGTTCTTACGAATATATATTCAGTTCTTACGCATATATATTCAGTTCTTACAGATATATATTCAGTTCTTACAGATATATATTCAGTTCTTACGCATATATATCCAGTTCTTACGCATATATATTCATTTCTTACATATATATGTTCAGTTCTTACACATGTATATTCCGTTCTTACACGTACATATTCCGTTCTTGCACATATATATTCCCTTCTTACACATATATATTCCGTTCTTACACATATATATTCAGTTCTTACACACATATATTCACTTCTTACACATATATGTTCAGTTCTTACATATATATATTCAGTTCTTACACATATATATTCAGTTCTTACACATATATATTCAGTTCTTACACATATATATATTCCGTTCTTACACATATATATTCCGTTCTTACACATATATATTCACTTCTTACACATATATATTTAGTCAGTTCTTACACATATATATTCCGTTCTTACATATATATACACATATATATTCCGTTCTTACACATATATATTCCGTTCTTACACATACATATTCCGTTCTTACACATATATATTCCGTTCTTACGTTACACATATATATTCAGTTCTTACATATATATATTCAGTTCTTACACATATATATATTCCGTTCTTACACATATATATTCCGTTCTTACACATATATATTCAGTTCTTACACATATATATTCCGTTCTTACACATATATATTCCGTTCTTACACATATATATTCCGTTCTTACACGTACAAATTCCATTCTTACACATATATATTCCGTTCTTACTCATATATATTCCGTTCCTACGGATATATATTCAGTTCTTACGCAAATATATTCAGTTCTTACACATATATTCAGTTCTTACATATATATATTCAGTTCTTACGCATATATATTCAGTTCTTACGCATATATATTCAGTTCTTACGCATATATATTCATTTCTTACACATATATGTTCAGTTCTTACACATATATATTCCGTTCTTACACGTACATATTCCATTCTTACAAATATATATTCCGTTCTTACACATATATATACCGTTCTTACACATATATATTCAGTTCTTACACATATATATTCACTTCTTACACATATATATTCAGTTCTTACACATATATATTCCGTTCTTACACATATATACACATATATATTCCGTTCTTACACATATATATTCCGTTCTTACACGTACATATTCCGTTCTAACACATATTTATTCCGTTCTTACACATATATATTCCGTTCATAAGCATATATATTCAGGACTTACGTATATATATTCAGTTCTTACACATATATATTCCGTTCTTACACATATATATTCCGTTCTTACACATATATATATTCCGTTCTTACACTTATATATTCCGTTCTTACACATATATATTCCGTTCTTACACACATATATTCACTTCTTACACATATATATTCCGTTCTTACACATATATATTCCGTTCTTACACATATATATTCCGTTCTTACACATATATATTCCGTTCTTACTCATATATATTCCGTTCTTACGCATATGTATTCATTTCTTACGCATATATATTCAGTTCTTACACATATATTCAGTTCTTACAGATATATATTCAATTCTTATTCATATATATTCAGTTTTTACGCATATATATTCAGTTCTTACGCATATATATTCATTACTTACACATATATGTTCAGTTCTTACACATATATATTCCGTTCTTACACGTACATTTTCCGTTCTTACACATATATATTCCGTTTCTTACACATATATATTCACTTCTTACACATATATATTCAGTTCTTACACATATATATTCCGTTCTTACATATATATACAGATATATATTCCGTTCTTACACATATATATTCCGTTCTTACACGTACATATCCGTTCTTACACATATATTCGGTTCTTACACATATATATATTCCGTTCTTACACGTACATATTCCGTTCTTACACATATATTCCGTTCTTACTCATATATATTCAATTCTTACGCATATGTA
>JAWPHD010024463.1:0-19130 GCA_037043455.1 Cyrtodaria siliqua | reverse complement strand
GGATCAACTAGACATCAAGAGCAACATTCCTGTGAAGTTTCAAGAACATCCGCCAAGTAGTTTCAGAGGAGTAGTCACTACAAGTTTTTACTATAAAACTCTATGTGAACAAAGATTGCCACTGGCAGCCATGTTTAACGTCGAATCAAAATATTGTTCGACTCAGATCAACATCATGTCACGCTGATCATTTTCTATTTTTAGCTGTGGCGGCCATCTTGAATTTCTGGCCGATCTGAAATTTTGCTAGGATCAATTACACATGAAGAGCAACGTTCCTGTAAAGTTTCATGAAAATCCGCCAAGTAGTTTCAGAGGAGTAGTCGCTACAAGTTTTTACTATATAACACTATGTAAACAAAGACGGCCGCTGGCCCCAATGTTTAACGTCGAATCAAAACAATTTTTGACAAGGACCAACATCATGTCATGCTGATCATTTTAGAAAAAGTCCCATATCAATATCACTTATAGTTTTCAAGAAGTAGTTGCTACAAACTTGTATTTTAAAAATCTATTTTTAGCTTTGGTGGCTATCTTGGATTTCACATCAACATGAATTTTTGCTAGGATCAACTAGACTTCATCGGCAACATTTCTGTAAAGTTTCATGAATATCCATCCAGTAGTTTAAGAGGAGTTGTCACTACAAATAAAACTTTACGCACAGACAGACGGACGGACGGACAGACAGACAGATAGACGGACGACGGACGCCGCACCACGGCATCAGCTCTGCTGATCTCTGATCAGTCGAGCTAAAAATGTAAAAAAAATAAATAGTAATAATAATTAATAATCTAGTTTTGGGTGGAGGTTAGGGGAGGAGTGGGGCATCATAGCTGTAAGTGTAAGAATTGACCAAAACACAGAACTATGTAAAAAAAAAAAAGGGGCGTTGGGTGGGGGTGCGAGAAGGAGGGAGCCGATGCCCCAATATGGGTGAAGTATGAATGATGCATAATAATATAAGAAATCCCAAACCAAAATTATATATATGTATATGCTTAAGTATGCACTAGTTGGGGAGGGGGAAAGTGCGTTGTGGAGGGGGGAAGGTGTAGAGTGGGGAGGCGGGGGGACTGGCAACATAGCTATATGAGTAAGAATTGACCAAAACAACACAGAAATATTAATTACAAACATGGACCCTTTCAAAAGTTATTAAGCGGAAACAAATTTGGATGGAAGGGACGGACGGACAGGGTTAACACTTAATGGCCCTTTCGGCATTCTCGAATGCCGGGGGCATAAAAATAAAAATAAATCGATTTCGATTGTGTGTGTGTGTTGCGTGGGGAGAGTCAGGGGGTGGGTGGGAGGGGCAACATATATGTGCAAAAAGCTATGTGTAAGAACTGACCAAAACAACACAGAAATATGTAAAAAATAAAAATATTCCAGTTTCGCGTTGGGGTGTAGGGAGAGGGTGGGGGGCAACATAGCTATGTGTAAGAACTGACCAAAACAACACAGAAATATGTTAAAAAATAAAAATAAATTGATTTGTAGTAGTCGCTACAAATTTATTTTTTGAAAATTTATTTTTATCCGTGGCGGCCATCTTGAAACACAGAACTATGTAAAAAAAAAAAAAGGGCGTTGGGTGGGGGTGCGAGAAGGAGGGTGCCGATGCCCCAATATGGGTGAAGTATGAATGATGCATAATAATATAAGAAATCCCAAACCAAAATTATATATATGTATATGCTTAAGTATGCACTAGTGGGGGAGGGGGAAAGTGCGTTGTGGAGGGGGGAAGGTGTAGAGTGGGGAGGCAGGGGGACTGGCAACATAGCTATATGAGTAAGAATTGACCAAAACAACACAGAAATATGTAAAACAAAATGCATCATGCTCTAAGAAATCCCAAACCAAAATTATAGATATATACAACAGTTTAAGTATGTACTAGTGGGGGAGGGAGGGGAAGAGGTGCGGGTGGACGGGGGGCAACATAGCAATATGTGTAAGAATTGACCAAAACAACACAGACGACGGACAAGTCGGCCAGTAGAGCTAACAAGAGGCCCAAGAGAGCCTGTGGACGCTCTACTGGCTAACATGGCTCTTATAACATCAATGAAGCGAGTGACTGCCATTTACGTTTTTTTGAAAGTTTCGGGCAAAAAACAGCTTTTTGGCTAAATCAAGGGCCATAACTAAAGAATCTGGTAAAGTTTGGTAAAGACCAGATGAAAAATGAAGGCCCTACCGTATTAACGAAGCAAAATATAGCATTTTTAACTAAATCAAGAGCCATAACTCCTCTGTTACTGGTCCGACTGGTCCAACATAGAGCTAAAAAAAATAAAAATAGCATTTTGCACTAAATCAAGGGCATTAACTCCGCTGTTACTGGTCCGATCTGGCTGGTTTTCAAACCTGTTCAAGCTTTCAATGACATTAGCAATCTGATAAAGATTGGTAAAGATCGGATGAACAATGAAGCCCCTATCGTCTTAACGAGGCAAAATATAGCATTTTTAACTAAATCAAGGGCCATAACTCCGCTGTTACTAGTCCAATATGGCTGGTTTTCGAACTTGTCCGAGCTTTCACTGATATTAACAATGTGGTAAAGTTTGTAAAAGATAGGATAAAACAAGAAATCCGTGGATTCACATGTCTCGCCTAATGGGGGCTGGACTTAAAAATAAAAAGGTCAATGATGCTTAAATGAAAGTTTGTAAACATTTTAGCAACTATAAACAATCGAGTTTGCCGTTCGCTGAGATGACATTTAAGTGCATTTGTTTAAAAACAAAATGCCATTCTATTAAAAACAAGAGGCCCAAGAGGGCCTGTGGATGCTCTACTGGCTAAAACGGCTCTTATATCAAGGGTTGTCGACATAAAATTCCCATCAGTAGTTTTTTTAAAACATTACAAAAACAACAGGGATAGGATGGCCTTAGATCGCTCACTTGGTAATCATGGGCAATAAGTCTGCTGGCATAACCTGCCGTTACTAACTAGATCTAGCTGGTTTTCGAAATTGTCCAAAATTTCATTTGATATACCATGCTTTCAACAACTAGACGAGGCTTCCTGCCAAATTTTGTAGAAATCCAACAAGCCGTTTAGGAGGAGTAGAGCTGACAAGAAATTTAAAGTAACAATGTCAAAGTGCCATAACTCCGTCATCAATCAGCAAACTGGAACAAAAGCGCGATATGCACAGTAAGACATCTTACCGATATTTCCTGCCAAGTTTCGTCGAAATCCAAAATGGCGTTTAGGAGGAGTAGCGCCGACAAGAAATTTAAAAAAAAATCGGGGGAAAAAAATGCAATAGGCACAGCAATGCTTCATGCTAACACAGCATTAACATAAAAAAAAATATAAAAAAATAAAATATAATGAAATAAGAAAATTAAAAAAAATATATTAGGCCATAGAAAATTAATTACTTGGTTCTCAGGCCCGCCCGCATGTCTTTTTTTGGTGCCGCATTGCCGACTTTATCTCCATAGTAATAAAATAAATTTGGAAATGCGCTACTGAAATTTCGAAAAAAAAGTTCCGTATTCAATTTTGTTCCGGTTTTTACATGCAACTATCTCAGGGGAATCCCCTTGTGGGTAGACTGGTACGCGGCCGACTATCTGCCGCTCGGCTCGCTAGCTTGTGAGTGTTGCAGTCGTACGGGTACCAATCTAGGAGAGTCAGACGCTTGAGACGCTTGGAACTAGTAGGTGCTACAGAACAGGCGATTTATTCAAGCGTCTTATCGACAAAGTCTCACAACAACATGCAATAATGGCGGTGTCATTGAGTCGATTCAATCTAATACAAATATACGGACTTATTGTGATTGAAAAAAGCATATAAAGTCGGGAAGAAATGATAAGGTAAAGATCGACAATAGAGATGAGCTGATCCAACTGGTTATTGCACATGTATTTCGAGATATTTTGCATCAATACATGTATTGGAATTTAAAGTTTGGATAAAAAAAAAATCGCCCGCGTGTCTGTTGACCACTGTAAAATTGTAAAAAAAAATGCGCCCGCCCGAAAAGTGGCCTGAGAACCAGGTAATTAATTTTTTGTGGCCTTAATTTAAAAAAAATAAAAAAAATAAAAAAAAAAAATCGAAAAAATAAAATAAAAATGAAAAATAAAATATATCTATTAAAAAAAAATAAAAAAAAATAAAAATATACTACTAATAATAAAAAAAAAAAGCAAAACATCTGGTAAAGTTTGGTAAAGATAAGATGAACAAGAAATCCGTGGATTCACATGTCTCGCCTAACGGGGGCTAGACTTAAAAATAATAAGGTCAATGATGCTTAAATGAAAGTTTTTTTTAATAACTAACAAGAGGCCCAAGAGGGCCTGTGGACGCTCTACTGGCTCAAGATAAAGTTTATGTATAAGGGGCCATAAGTCTTTCAAAAATCATTCAACCGGAACATGGTGATGATATATGCAACTAGGCTTGGTACTGATCATCCCTGCAAAGATTCGTTGAAATTCAGCCAGAGGTTCAGGAGAACTAGTCTAGACAAAGTTAGTGAATTAAAACCTTTAAGGGCTCATAACTCTGCCAAAATTCATTCAACAAGAACATGGCCATGAAAGGTGCAACTAGGATTAGTACTGATCATCCTCACCAAGATTCGCTGAAATCTGGCAAAGAGTTCAGAATAGACTAATCTGGATAAAGTTTGTGTATTAAAAATTTAAAGGGTTACAACTCTGCCAAAAGTCATTCAACCAAAATATGGCGATGATATGCACAACTAGGCTTGATACTGATCATCCTTGTCAAGTTTCATCTATATCCATCCAGGGGTTCAGGAGAACTAGCCCGGAAAAAAATTGTGGTATCAAAATCCTTTAAAGGGCCATAACTCTGCCAAATATCTGTAAACCGGAGTGACGATGACATGCACAACTAGGCTTGGTGCTGATCATCCCTGCAAAATTTCATTGAATTCTGGCAAGGGGTTCAGGAGAAGTAGATCAGACAAAGTTTGTGTATTAAAACCGTTAAAGGGCCATAATTCTGCCAAAAATCATTCAACCGGAACACGGCAATGATTTGCACAACTAGACATAGAATTGATCATCTCTAAAAAGTTTCGCTTAAATCCAGGCAGGGGTTCAGGAGAACTAGTCAGAACAAAGTGTGTGTATTAAAACCTTTAAAGGGCCATAACTCCGCCAAAAATCATTCAACCGGAACACGGCGATGATCTGCACAACTAGACATAGAATCGATCATTCTTAAAAAAGTTTTGTTTAATCCAGCCAGTGGTTCAGGAGAACTAGTCAGAACAAAGTTTTGGTATTTAAACCTGGGAAGGGCTATAACTCTGCCAAAATCATTCAACTGGAAAACGGTGACAATGTAAAACTAGGCTTGGCCTGCAAAGTTTCAATGAAATCTGGCTATATGAAGGCCCTTTCGTCTTAATGAGGCCAAGATATAGCATATTTCAGAAAATCAAGGGCCATGACTCCGATGTAAATGGTCCAATCTGATTGGTTTTCAAACTTGTTCAAGCTTTCATTGATATTAACAATCTGGTAAAGTTTCTTAAAGATCGGATGAAAGATGAAGGCCCTATCATATAAACGAGGCAAAATATAGCATTTTTAACTAAATCAAGGGCCATAACTCAGCTGTTACTTGTTCGATCTAGCTGGTCTTCGGACTTGTCCGAGCTTTCATTTATATAAACAATCTGGTAAAGATTGGTAAAGATCAAATAATAAATGAAGGTGCTAGAGTGTTCACAAGCTTAATATGGCATTTTTAAAAAAAACAAGGGCCACAACTCCCGTGAAATTATTTCGAACTTGCCTGTTTTCGAACTTGTCCGAGCTTTCATTGATATAAAGATACTGGCAAAGTTAAGTAAAGGTCCGATTAATATTAAAGGCCCTGGAGTGTTCACAAGGTAGAAAATAGCATTTTTCAGAAAAAACAAGGGCCACAACTCTGGTGTTACTGATCCAATTTAGCTGGTTTTCGAATTTGTTTGAGCTTTCATTGATATTAACAATCTGTGCAAGTGTGGTAAAGATGAAATAATAAATGAATGTGCTAGAGTGCTCACAAGGCAGAAAATGACATTTTTTAGAAAAAACAAGGGCCATAACTCTGGTGTTACTGATCCAAATTTAGCTGATTTTCGAATTTGTCCAAGCTATCATTGGTATTAACAATCTGTGCAAATTTGGTAATGATCAAATAATAAATGTAGGTGCTAGAGCATTCACAAGGCAGAAAACAGCTATTTTCAGAAAAAACAAGGGCCATAACTCCGGTGTTACTGATCCGATTTTGTTGGTTTTCGAACTTGTATGAGCTTTCATTGCTATTAACAATCTGTGCAAGTTTGGTAAAAATCAAATAATAAATGAAGGTGCTAGAGTGTTCACAAGGCTTAATATGGCATTTCTCAGCAAAACAAGGGCCATAACTCCGGTGAAATTTATCCGATCCGGCTGGTTTTCGAACTTGTCCGAGCTTTCATTGATATATAAACACTTGCAAAGTTTCTTAAAGATTCGATTAATAATGAAGGTCCTAGAGTCTTCACAAGGCAAAAGTTAACAGACGGACTGACGGACGACGGACGGACGGACGACGGACGACGGACAACTCGCCATCCCATAAGCTCGCCATCCCATAAGAGCTAAAAACAATCGAGTTTGCCGTTTGCTGAGATGACATTTAAGTGCATTTGTTTAAAAACAAAATGCCATTCTATTAAAAACAAGAGGCCCAAGAGGGCCTGTGGATGCTCTACTGGCTAAAACGGCTCTTATATCAAGGGTTGTCGACATACAATTCCCATCAGTAGTTTTTTTTTTTAAAACATTGCAAAAACAACAGGGATAGGATGGCCTAAGATCGCTCACCTGGTAATCATGGGCAATAAGTCTGCTGTGTCTAGTCTGGCATGGGCATTTTTTAATTTGTCCCACTTTCTTCTATGAATGAAATTTCATAAATATGGGGGGGATGGGGGGATAGGGGGGTTGTGGGGGGGGGGGGGATATTAACATTCTAAACAAATATGGTAAAGATCAGATAAAAAATGAAGTAACTACAGATTTAACAAAAGAAAATACAATATAGCATTTTTCACAAATCAAGGCCATAACCTGTCGTTACTAACTAGATCTAGCTATTTTTCGAACTTGTTCAAAATTTCAATGATATACCACGCTTTGCACAACTAGACATAATACTGAGGCTTCCTGCCAAATTTTGTAGAAATCCAACAAGCTGTTTAGGAGGAGTAGCGCCGACAATAAATTTAAAGTAAAAATGTCAAAGTGCTATAACTCCGTCAAAAATCAGCAAACTGGAACAAAAGCGCAATATGCACAACTAGTCATCTTACCGATGCTTCCTGCCAAGTTTCCTCAAAATCCAACAAGGCGTTTAGGAGGAGTAGCGCCGACAAGAAATTTAAAAAAAAATGTCAAGGGGCCTTAACTCCATTAACAAGAGGTCAATGACCTTGAAGCTCTACTGATAGGTTTTTGATAGCTAGATCAGCATTCCTGTGAAGTTTCATGAAAATCCGTCAAGTAGTTCAGAGGAGTAGTCGCTACAAGTTTCCATTATATAACTCTATGTAAACAAAGATGGCTGCTGGTGGCCATGTTGAACGTCAAATCAAAATAATTTTTGACAAGGATCAACATCATGTCATACTGATCATTTCAGAAAAAGTCCCATATCAATATCACTTAGTTTTCAAGAAGTAGTCTCAACAAACTTGCATTTTGAAAATCTATTTTTAGATTTGGCTACAATTTGGATTTCACATCAACTTGAATTTTTGCTAGGATCAACTAGACTCATTGGCAAGTTTCATGAAAATCCATTCAGTAGTTTCAGAGGAGTAGTCGCTACAAAAAAAAGTTTACGGACAGACAGACGGACGACGTACACCGCACCACAGCATAAGCTCTGCTGATCTCTGATCAGTAGAGCTAAAAATCAACGAACCGGAAAAAAAATTGCAATAATCACAGAAATGCTTCCTGCTAACACGACGTCAAAAAAAAATTAAAACAAAACAATAATGAAATAAGAAAATGTTAAAAAAAAAAAAAAAAAAAAATATATATATATTATTAGTATATTTGTTGGTTTTTTTGTTTGTTGTTGTTTTTTTAATAGATATTATATTTTTTTGTTTATACTTTTTTTTTTTTAATTTAACTTTTTTTTTTTTTTTTTTAATTTTTTTTTTTCCACTCAAGATACAACTATAAGCAAAGTTTAAAAGGTCTTAGTGCATACAGTTTGTGAAAAGTGACCTAAACGCAAAGTTGAAGGTAAAAATTATAAGGTTATCTGCCCTTGCTTGGAGGGTCAAGGTCACTTCCACATTTGCTTTGTCATGTTGCGATGTACCACTAAAGATACAACTAAAAGCAAAGTTTTAAAAGGTCTAGTGCATACAGTTTGTGAAAAAGTGACCTAAACGCACAAGTTCAACCTAAAAATTATTAAGTTATCTGCCCTTTGTTTCGAGAGTCAAGGTCACTTCCACATCTGCTTTGTCACGTTGCCATGTACCACCGGAGATACAACTATAAGCAAAGTTTCAAAGGTCTAGTGCATACAGTTTGTGAAAAAGTGACCTAAACGCAAAAGTAGAACCTAAAAATTAGCAAGTTATCTGCCCTTTGCTTGGAGGGTCAAAGTCACTTCCACATTTGCTTTGTCACGTTGCGATGTATCACCCATGATACAACTATAAGCAAAGTTTGAAAGGTCTAGTGCGTACAGTTTTTGTGAAAATGACCTAAACACAAAACTTGAATGTTGACGGCGCCGCCGGAAAAGCAACACCTATGTCTCTTTTTTTCTTTGAAAAGGCGAGACAAAAATGAATGCCCTATCGTCTTAACGAGACAAAAGTTAATAACGGACGACGGCCGGCCGCAGGACGGACGGACGACGGACAACTCGCCATCCCATAAGCTCTGCTGGCCCCTGGCCAGTAGAGCTAAAAATGAAGTAACTACTGATTTAACAAAGGAAAATACAATATAGCATTTTTCAACAATGACGATCCCTCAGGGGCCTAGGAATCTTTATGTGAGGAAGCTATCCAGCTGGCTTGCGGAACGTCGGTGGTTCTACCCAGGTGCCCGCCCGTGCACGAAAATTGCCCGGAGGGGCACCTGGGTTCTTCCTCCACCAATGGAAGCTGGAAAGTCGCCATATGACCTTAGCTGTTGGTGCGACTATAAAATCCAATTCAATTCAATTCAATTCAACAAATGAAGGGTCAAAACTGTTACTAATCAAGATCTAGCTGGTTTTCGAGCTTGTCCAAGATTTCACTGATATACCGCGCTTTGCACAACTATACATCATACTGAGGCTTCCCGCCAAGTTTTGTAGAAATTCAACAAGAGTAGCGCCGACAAAAAATTTAAAGAATAAATGTCAAAGGACATAGCATTTTTAACTAAATCAAGAGCCATAACTCCACCATTACTGGTCCGATCTGGCTGGTTTTCCAAGTTGGCCAGTAGAGATATTAACAAGAGGTCAATGACCTTGAAGCTCTACTGATAGATTTTGATTTCAGGAAGTAGTCGCTACAGACTTGTTTTTTGAAAAATTATTTTTAGCCGTGGCGGCCATCTTGAATTTCCGGCAGACCTGAAATTTTGCTAGGATCAATTACACATCAAGAGCAACATTCCTGTGAAGTTTCATGAAAATCCGCCAAGTAGTTTCAAAGGAGTAGTCGCTACAAGTTTTTACTATATAACTCTATGTAAACAAAGATGGCCACTGGCAGCCATGTTTAACGTTGAATCAAAACAATTTTTGACAAGGACCAACATCATATCATGCTGATCATTTTAGAAAAAGTCCCATATCAATATCACTTATAGTTTTCAAGAAGTAGTCGCTACAAACTTGTATTTTGAAAATTTATCTTTAGCTGTGGAGGCCATCTTAAATTTCCGGCCGACCTGAAATTTTGCTAGGACCAATTAGACATCAAGAGCAACATTCCTGTTAAGTTTCATGAAAATCCGTCGAGTAGTTTCAGAGGAATAGTCGCTACAAGTTTTCATTATATAACTCTATGTAAACAAAGATGCCCGCTGACAGCCATGTTTAACATCGAATCAAAACGATTTTTAACAAGGACTAACATCATGTCATGCTGATCATTTTACAAAAAGTCCCATATCAATATCACTTATAGTTTTCAAGAAGTAGTCGCTACAAACTTGTTTTTTAAAAATCTATTTTTAGCCATGGCAGCCATCGTGAATTACCGGCCGACCTGAAATTTTGCTAGGATCAATTAGACATCAAGAGCAATATTCCTGTGAAGTTTCATGAAAATCCGTCAAGTAGTTTCAGAAAAGTAGTCGCTAAAGGTTTTCATCATATAACTCTATGTAAACAAAAATGGCCACTGGCAGCCATGTTTAACATCGAATCAAAATAATGTTTGACTCTGATAAGCATCATGTCATGCTGATCATTTTACAAAAAGTCCCATATCAATATCACTTATAGTTTTCAAGACGTAGTCGCCACAAACTTCTTTTTTAAAAATCTATTTTTAGCCGTGGCGGCCATCTTGAATTTCCGGCCGACCTGAAATTTTGCTAGGATCAATTAGACATCAAGAGCAACATTCCTGTGAAGTTTCATGAAAATCCGTCAAGTAGTTTCAGAGGAGTAGTCGCTACAAGTTTTCATAATATAACTCTATGTAAACAAAGATGGCCGCTGGCAGCCATGTTTAACGTCGAATCAAAACGATTTTCGACAAAGACCAACGTCATGTCATGCTGATCATTTTAGAAAAAGTCCCATATCAATATCACTTATAGTTTTCAAGAAGTAGTCGCTACAAACTTGTATTTTGAAAATTTATTTTTAGCCGTGGCGGCCATCTTGAATTTCCGGCCGACCTTAAATTTTGCTAGGATCAATTAGACATCAAGAGCAACATTCCTGTGAAGTTTCATGAAAATCCGTCAGGTAATTTCAGAGGAGTATTCGCTACAAGTTTTCATTATATAACTCTATGTAAACAAAGATGGCCGCTGGCAGCCATGTTTAACGTCGAATCAAAACAATTTTCGACAAGGACCAACATCATGTCATGCTGATCATTTTAGAAAAAGTCCCATACCAATATCACTTATAGTTTTCAAGAAGTAGTCGCTACAAACTTGTTTTTTAAAAACCTATTTTTAGATCTGGTGGCCATCTTGGATTTCACATCAACATGAATTTTTGCTAGGATCAACTAGACTTCATGGGCAACATTTCTGTAAAGTTTAATGAAAATCCATTTAGTAGTTTCAGAGGAGTAGTCGCTACAAAAAAAAGTTTACGGACAGACAGACGGACAGACAGACAGACGGACGGACGGACGACAGACGCCGCACCACGGCATAAGATCTGCTGATCTCTGATCAGTAGAGCTAAAAATCAAAAAAAAAGAAAAAACATATTTAAAAAAGAATTTCAAACACAAAAAGAAACAAGAGGTCAATGACCTTGAAGCTCTACTGATTGATTTTGATTTCAGGAAGTAGTCGCTACAGACTTGTTTTTTGAAAATCTATTTTTAAACGTGGCGGCCATCTTGAATTTCCGGCCGACCTGAAATTTTGCTAGGATCAACAAGACATTAAGAGCAACATTCCTGTGAAGTTTCATGAAAATCCGTCAAGTAGTTTCAGAGGAGTATTCGCTACAAGTTTTCATTATATAACTCTATGTAAACAAAGATGGCCACTGGCAGCCATGTTTAACGTCGAATCAAAACGATTTTCGACAAGGACCAACATCATGTCATGCTGATCATTTTAGAAAAAGTCCCATATCAATATCACTTATAGTTTTCAAGAAGTAGTCGCTACAAACTTGTTTTTTAAAAACCTATTTTTAGATCTGGCGGCCATCTTGGATTTCACATCAACATGAATTTTTGCTAGGATCAACTAGACTTCATGGGCAACATTTCTGTAAAGTTTCATGAAAATCCATTCTGTAGTTTCAGAGGAGTAGTCGCTACAAAAAAAAGTTTACGGACAGACAGACGGACGGACGGTCGACGGACGCTGCACCACGGCATAAGCTCTGCTGATCTCTGATCAGTAGAGCTAAAATCAGTAGAGCTAAAAATCAAAAGAAAAGAAAAAAAAATATTTAAAAAAGAATTTCAAACACAAAAAGAAACAAGAGGTAAATGACCTTGAAGCTCTACTGATTGATTTTGATTTCAGGAAGTAGTCGCTACAGACTTGTTTTTTGAAAATCTATTTTTAACAGTGGCGGCCATCTTGAATTTCCGGCCGACCTGAAATTTTGCTAGGATCAATAAGACATTAAGAGCAACATTCCTGTGAAGTTTCATGAAAATCCGTCAAGTAGTTTCAGAGGAGTAGTCGCTACAAGTTTTCATTATATAACTCTATGTAAACAAAGATGGCCGCTGGCAGCCATGTTTAACGTCAAATCAAAACGATTTTCGACAAGGACCAACATCATGTCATACTGATCATTTTAGAAAAAGTCCCATATCAATATCTCTTATAGATTTGAAGAAGTAGTCGCTACAAACTTGTTTATTTTAAATCTATTTTTAGCTGTGACGGCCATCTTGAATTTCCGGCAGACATGAAATTTTTCTAGGATCAACGAGACATCAAGAGCAACATTCCTGTGAAGTTTCATGAACATCCGTCAAGTAGTTTCAGAGAAGTAGTCGCTACAAGATTTTACTATATAACTCTATGTAACCAAAGATGGCCACTGGCAGCCATGTTTAACGTCGAATCAAAATATTTTTCCACAAGGATCAACATCATGTCATGCTGATCATTTTAGAAAAAGTCCCATATCAATATCTCTTATAGTTTTGAAGAAGTAGTCGCTACAAACTTGTTTATTTTAAATCTATTTTTAGCTGTGACGGCCATCTTGAATTTCCGGCCGACCTGAAATTTTTCTAGGATCAATTAGACATCAAGAGCAACATTCCTGTGAAGTTTCATGAAAATCCGTCAAGTAGTTTCAGAAAAGTAGTCGCTAAAGGTTTTCATCATATAACTATGTAAACAAAAATGGCCACTGGCAGCCATGTTTAACATCGAAGCAAAATAATGTTTGACTCTGATAAGCATCATGTCATGCTGATC
This sequence comes from Cyrtodaria siliqua, assembly GCA_037043455.1. NCBI lineage: Eukaryota > Metazoa > Mollusca > Bivalvia > Adapedonta > Hiatellidae > Cyrtodaria > Cyrtodaria siliqua. The sequence continues at coordinate 5,952 of JAWPHD010024463.1, read as the reverse complement.
ATTTTACAAAAAGTCCCATATCAATATCACTTATAGTTTTCAAGACGTAGTCGCTACAAACTTCTTTTTTAAAAATCTATTTTTAGCCGTGGCGGCCATCTTGAATTTCCGGCCGACCTGAAATTTTGCTAGGATCAATTAGACATCAAGAGCAACATTCCTGTGAAGTTTCATGAAAATCCGTCACGTAGTTTCAGAGGAGTAGTCGCTACAAGTTTTCATTATATAACTCTATGTAAACAAAGATGGCCGCTGGCAGCCATGTTTAACGTCGAATCAAAACGATTTTCGACAAGGACCAACGTCATGTCATGTTGATCATTTTAGAAAAAGTCCCATATCAATATCACTTATAGTTTTCAAGAAGTAGTCGCTACAAACTTGTATTTTGAAAATTTATTTTTAGCCGTGGCGGCCATCTTGAATTTCCGGCCGACCTGAAATTTTGCTAGGATCAATTAGACATCAAGAGCAACATTCCTGTGAAGTTTCATGAAAATCCGTCACGTAGTTTCAGAGGAGTAGTCGCTACAAGTTTTCATTATATAACTCTATGTAAACAAAGATGGCAGCTGGCAGCCATGTTTAACGTCGAATCAAAACGATTTTCGACAAGGACCAACGTCATGTCATGTTGATCATTTTAGAAAAAGTCCCATATCAATATCACTTATAGTTTTCAAGAAGTAGTCGCTACAAACTTGTATTTTGAAAATTTATTTTTAGTCGTGGCGGCCATCTTGAATTTCCGGCCGACCTAAAATTTTGCTAGGATCAATTAGACATCAAGAGCAACATTCCTGTGAAGTTTCATGAAAATCCGTCAAGTAGTTTCAGAGGAGTATTCGCTACAAGTTTTCATTATATAACTCTATGTAAACAAAGATGGCCGCTGGCAGCCATGTTTAACGTCGAATCAAAACGATTTTCGACAAGGACCAACATCATGTCATGCTGATCATTTTAGAAAAAGTCCCATATCAATATCACTTATAGTTTTCAAGAAGTAGTCGCTACAAACTTGTTTTTTAAAAACCTATTTTTAGATCTGGCGGCCATCTTGGATTTCACATCAACATGAATTTTTGCTAGGATCAACTAGACTTCATGGGCAACATTTCTGTAAAGTTTCATGAAAATCCATTCTGTAGTTACAGAGGAGTAGTCGCTACAAAAAAAAGTTTACGGACAGACAGACGGACAGACAGACAGACGGTCCGATCTCTCTGGTTTTCAGACTTGACCGAGCTTTTATTGACATTAACAATCTGATAAAGTTTAGTAAAGATCGGATAAAAAATAGTTTCACGAAGCAAAATATAGCATTTTGAACTAAATCAAGGGCCATAACTCCGCTGTTACTGGTCCGATATGAATGGTTTTCGAACTTGTCCGAGCTTTCATTGATATTAACAATCTGATAAAGTTTGGTAAAGATCGGATTAACAATGAAGGCCCTATTGTAAGATGAGGCAAATTATAGCACTTTTTTCAACAAAATCAAGGGCCATTACTCCGCTGTTACTAGTCCGATCTGTCTGGTTTTCAAACTTGATTGAGCTTTTATTGACACTAACAATCTGATAAAGTTTGGTAAAGATCAAATAATAAATGAAGGTGCTAGAGTGTTCACAGGGCTTAATATGGCATTTTTCAGCAAATCAAGGGCCACAACTCCGTTGAAATTATTTCGATCTTGCCGGTTTTCGAACTTGTTCGAGCTTTCATTGACATTAAGACACTGGCAAAATTAAGTAAAGATCCGATTAATATTGAAGGCCCTAGAGTGTTCACAAGGCAGAAAATAGCACAAGGGCCATAACTCCAGTGTTACTGATGCAATATAGCTGGTTGTCGAACTTGTTCGAGCTTTCATTGATATTACCAAGCTGTGCAAGTTTGGTAAAGATCAAATAATAAATGAAGGTGCTAGAGTGTTCAGAAGGCAGAAAATGGCATTTTCCTGAATAAACAAGGGCCATAACTCTGGTGTTACTGATCCAATTCAGCTGATTTTCGAACTTGTCCAAGCTATAATTGGTATTAACAATCTGTGCAAGTTTGGTAAAGATCAAATAATAAATGAAGGTGCTAGAGTGTTCACAAGGCTTAATATGGCATTTTTCAGCAAAACAAGGGCCATAACTCCAGTGAAATTATTCCGATCTGGCTGGTTTTCAAACTTGTCCGAGCTTTCATTGATATTAGCAACCTGTTAAAGTTTGGTAAAGATCGGATGAAAAATTAAGGCCCTAGACAAAAGTTAACATACGACGGACAGACGACGGACGGCGGACGACAGACGACGGACTTGATAGTCTGTCTGTTGGCGGTCATTTTAAAAGAAAAACTGTCGAAAAACTGTCTGGCAGTTCTTGAGAAGATTTTTTAAGGTTTCGACCATATATGGTAATGGTGGCCATCTTGGATGTCGTGTTGACCTAATTTTAACAAATCTAAAAAGGATTCATCTAAGGATCATCCATGTGAAGAGTGGTCAAAATTGGCCAAGCGGTTTCTGAGGAGAAGTTATTGGTAACAAAAGTTAAGAGTGATCCCAATACAATCTAAAAATACACTTTTAAGACGGAGCCTTAAATCTTGTATTACCTTTTTATCTGCTGTCTGGCACCAACATTTGGACACCATCTTCACACAGGACAACCAACTCTATACCATTTCTCAAAACATGCTGCTGCGTTAGGGGTCTTCTTCTGTTACACTAAAAAGTAATACCAGGATCATGACAATGATGTAAAATATCCATTTTTAGTATGTCTTTATGTAACCTTTTGATTTCTTAACTAGTTAAAGGCGCGCCATTGCATATCCCAACACTGTTTTAAATAATAGCGTGTACTCACACTTGAGCCAGTCTTTACACCGTGAGCCGATGTTTAAAGTCTGTATTGAAAACAAAAAGCAGGATAAAACAAACATCAGATATAGACTTGAAGTTCTACATTTTGCCCCCACTATCCAAGGTGATGCTTTTTTGCATCAGTGCACTCCAGTTGTAATGGCATTCAAATCAATATGCGACATGACCCTATTTGGAAATTTCCAGGCAGTGATAATACATACAAAAATTTCATACTCTTATATTAAGCTTGTAAGAGTAATTGTATATTTTATGTAAATAAACTCAAACATCAGAATATAGACACTAAGTAGAACATTTTCACCTCTCCCAAACAAAAACCTGTAATATAGGTATTGATCCTTAAGGTACCGACAATACATACAACATTTCACACTCCTACAGTTTAGCATTGTGTTTTTTATTTAAAACCACCGACCATGCCCCTAGCCCCGACCCCAGGGGATGTACTTAAATTTTAATTCCATTGCGCATTTGCACATATTTTCCTATCATATACCACATTTTCAAGTTTGTACCTGTAACAGTGTAGGGAGGAGTGTCAATTAACACTGATGGATGGACGCATGAATGGAAGAACGGATGGATGGCATAACAATATCCCCTACTTTCTGGGAAAAATGCAGAGATAACGACAGTTGCAGACATTTTTTGCTAAAAATACCATTTAGCAAATATCAATATTACTTTGGTCTTTCAAAAGAAGAGTGAAAATAACAAGTTTTAATAAATTAAAACATTATTTACAGAGAAGGTTCTGTATCAATCAGCAATGATCAACATCTGCACATTTATTAAAATTGTAATTAAGTGAGATTAATCAACTAAATACTAAAACTCAAATTTCAGGAATATTCAATGCCATGAAAATCTATGCAAATATATAAAGATGCAAATATAATAAAGGATATTTGTTTGTATTGAGTGAATATAGGATTTATTTCCATCGAGATGTGAGAAAACATATTTTCACGAGTGGAAATATTTGAGTTTTCTCACTTCGAGATGAATATAAATCCTATATTCACGACAAACCAACAAATATTCTATTTTATTATATACTCACAACCTGGGAAAAAAAAAATGCGCCAAAACAATGACGTCAATAACGTCAACAGCGTAAACAACGTCAAACAGTTGCATGACGTCATTTTGGGTGAAAATATATTACGTTTTCACATGTGAAATATGAAAAATGAAAATATAAGGTTTTATTTAATAATAAAATCCACTATTTCTCTGGAAAGTATATAATAAAATATATATATGACAAACGCAAGGTAGCAATAGTGTATGACATAGCATAAAACAACGGCTGATGTTCCAGTTTTTGTCAGTTTTGTCAGTTTAGTCAGTTTATCAACATTAGTTTATGCTGAACTAAACACAAACAAAAAGCACCACAAGAAGCCACCTTGTTTAATTATTGGAAACAATGTTGAAGGGCATAATTTGGCTTAATTGCAGAACAGAATATTATTGCACTGTTAACCAAATCTTATAAAAAAATTATAAAAAAGGCCATAGTTTTGTTAAATTAAAGCATGAGTTATAGAACCTGGCTGTATGATGTTGCCCTAATGATGTGAGAATATAGAATCTTTCATGGGTATCCGTGATGATAGGGAATTCCAACCCGAGGTATACGTTTTTATCGGAAACGAGGCTCTCTCGAGGTTCTGATTAAAACACTTATACCTCGGGTTGGAATTCCCCATCTGAACCAAATACCCATGATAGATTCTTTTCTTGCATGTTGTGCATTGACACCCGCCAGCTAATAACGTTCTACGTTTTCCTGCTAGATGTTGGCGCGCATGAAATTTATCTCGACCATAGGGAGAGATGGAAATGTCTATCCCCGGTAAAATGACAGATATCCTTGTCCGGTATGCAAGAAGATTTAATCCATTATGTGAAGTATTTTCGGAAATATAAGCTTGCATACTAACTTAAACCAAATATTCTAAGTAAAAAAGAGGCCATAATTTTGTTAAAATAATAAGACATTGAAAAAAGGCGAGCTAAAAATTAAACACAGTCACTAAACTATGAAAACAAAATAAAACATTTACTAAAGCAATGTAATGAAACAAACTGGTTGTTTTAATTCTCATATTTTAAATGAAGAAAGTGGCTGTGGTAGCTTAGTGGATAAGAACGTGGCTTTGGAGCTAAAGATCTCTCATGGTTTGCTCCTCAGCTGGCAGAGGCATGTTGGATGGGAAACTTCATGTTTTATCTCATCTCCCTCCGAGGACGGTGTCCCTATATTACCTAATATGATGTGTTAATGGGACAAACATGTTTATTTCACTGAAATGAAGAAAATGGTCTTCCAGAACAGCTCATAATCACTCAACCATTAACTTACCAACCTATTGACCTGAAAAGTAAAAGGGTAATTCTCACTTAATGGGCAGCACACCTTTAAAGTTTCATGAGTGTGTCAGAAGACGCCAAGTACTTACGGAGTTAAGAAAAAAAATCATGAACCGCCCATGATGACCTTAACCTTTAACCTAGTGACCTGAAAAAGTCATCCTCATTTCATGCGCCGTCCACCTGTGAAGTTTCACAAATGTGGCGGCAGATGTGGAGGACTTGAATTTTTTCATTGTCCATGGTGACCTTCACCTTTGAACAGTATAGGCAGAGCTCTAGATAAGCTGCGTATACACGTAATTTAAAATATTAATTGTTGTGTTCATAAGACCAAATCCTTTGCCCTGCATTGAACAAAATGGCAGTTGAACAGAAATTACTGCAAGTACCACCAAGTACCCCATGTAGAGTGGCCCCTTTACACTAGAGTAACAAAACCTGTTTTATGAATGTATTCGCATTTGGACAAGACAGTAATATGTGTCTGTTGTTTTTACCGATTACCTAAGGAGCGCCAGCTGACGGAACCAAAATATGAAAACTTTTGTGCATCTACACATCCCTACATCACACACAAGAATGGTCATATACAATCTGTGCAAGTTTGGTTAAGATTGTTCAAGAAATGTGGGCTCTGTTGTGTTAACAACATTAATATAAAGACACTGACAAAGTTGTGTAAATAT
>JAWPHD010024462.1:0-19131 GCA_037043455.1 Cyrtodaria siliqua | reverse complement strand
ATATATGTGTATATATGTGAAAGAACTGCATATATATGTGTAAGAACTGAATATATATGCGTAAGAACTGAATATATATGCGTAGGAACTGAATATATATGCGTATGAACTGAATATATATGCGTAAGAACTGAATATATATGCGTAAGAACTGAATATATATGCGTAAGAAATGAATATTTATGGGTAAGAACGGAATATATATGTGTAAGAACTGAATATATATGCGTAAGAACTGAATATATATGTAAGAACTGAATATGTATGGGTAAGAACGGAATATAAATCTGTAAGAACGGAATATATATGTGTAAGAACTGAATATATATGTGTAAGAACTGAATATATATGTGTAAGAACTGAATATATATATGTGTAAGAACTGAATATATATGTAAGAACTGAATATGTATGGGTAAGAACGGAATATATATCTGTAAGAACGGAATATATATGTGTAAGAACTGAATATATATGTGTAAGAACAGAATATATATGTGTAAGAACTGAATATATGTGTAGGAACACTGAATTTATATGCGTAAGAACTGAATATATATGCGTAAGAACGGAATATATATGTGTAAGAACTGAATATATATGTGTAAGAACTGAATATATATGCGTATGAACTGAATATATATGCGTAAAAAATGAATATATATGCGTAAGAACTGAATATATATGCGTAAGAAATGAATATATATGCGTAAGAACGGAATATATATGAACTGAATATATGTGTAAGAAATGAATATATATGTGTAAGCACTGAATATATATGGGTTAGAACGGAATATATATGCGTAGAAACTGAATATATATGGGTAAGAACTGAATATATTTGCGTAAGAACTGAATATATATGCGTACGAACTGAATATATATGCGTAAGAACGGAATATATGTGTAAGAAATGAATATATATGTGTAAGAACAGAATATATGTGTAAGAACTGAATATATATGCGTAAGAACTGAATATATATGCGTAGAAACTGAAGATATATGCGTAAGAACTGAATACATATGCGTAAGAACTGAATATATATGCGTAAGAACTGAATATATATGTGTAAGAACTGAATATATATGTGTAAGAACTGAATATATATAGGTAAGAACTGAATATATATGCGTAAGAACTGTATATATATGCGTAAGAACTGAATATATATGCGTAGAACTGAATATGTATGTGTAAGAACTGAATATATATGTGTAAGAACTGAATATATATGCGTAAGAACGGAATATATATGTGTAAGAACTGAATATATATGCGTAAGAACTGAATATATATGTGTAAGAACTGAATATATATGCGTAAGAACGGAATATATATCTGTAAGAACGGAATATATATGTGTAAGAACTGAATATATATGTGTAAGAACTGAATATATATGCGTACGAACTGAATATATATGCGTAATAACGGAATATATATCTGTAAAAACGGAATATATATGTGTAAGAACTGAATATATATGTGTAAGAACGGAATATATATGCGTATAAACTGAATATATATGCGTAAGAGCTGAATATATATGCGTAAGAACTGAATATATATGCTTAAGAACTGAATATATATGCGTAAGAACGGAATATACATGCGTAAGAACTGAATATATATGCGTAAGACCTATATATATGCGTAAGAACGGAAAACATATGCGTAAAAACTGAATATATATGCGGAAGAAAGGAATATATATGTGTAAGAAATGAATATATATGTGAAAGAACTGAATATATATGCGTAAGAACTGAATATATATGCGTATGAACTGAATATATATGCGTAAGAACTGAATATATATGCGTAAGAACTGAATATATATGCGTAAGAAATGAATAATTTATGGGTAAGAACGGAATCTATATGTGTAAGAACTGAATATATATGTGTAAGAACTGAATATATATGTAAGAACTGAATATGTATGGGTAAGAACGGAATATAAATCTGTAAGAACGGAATATATATGTGTAAGAACTGAATATATATATGTAAGAACTGAATATATATGTGTAAGAACTGAATATATATGTGTAAGAACTGAATATATATGTAAGAACTGAATATGTATGGGTAAGAACGGAATATATATCTGTAAGAACGGAATATATATGTGTAAGAACAGAATATATATGTGTAAGAACTGAATATATGTATAGGAACACTGAATTTATATGCGTAAGAACTGAATATATATGCGTAAGAACGGAATATATATGTGTAAGAAATGAATATATATGTGTAAGAACTGAATATATATGCGTATGAACTGAATATATATGCGTAAGAACGGAATATATATGAACTGAATATATGTGTAAGAACTGAATATATATGTGTAAGAACTGAATATATATGGGTTAGAACGGAATATATATGCGTAGAAACTGAATATATATGGGTAAGAACTGAATTTATTTACGTAAGAACTGAATATATATGCGTACGAACTGAATATATATGCGTAAGAACGGAATATATGTGTAAGAAATGAATATATATGTGTAAGAACTGAATATATGTGTAAGAACTGAATATATATGCGTAAGAACTGAATATATATGCGTAGAAACTGAATATATATGCGTAAGAACTGAATATATATGCGTAAGAACTGAATATATATGCGTAATAACTGAATATATATGCGTAAGAACTGAATATATATGTGTAAGAACTGAATATATATATGTGTAAGAACTGAATATATATAGGTAAAAACTGAATATATATGCGTAAGAACTGTATATATATGCGTAAGAACTGAATATATATGCGTAAGAACTGAATATATATGTGTAAGAACTGAATATATATGTGTAAGAACTGAATATATATGCGTAAGAACGGAATATATATGTGTAAGAACTGAATATATATGCGTAAGAACTGAATATATATGTGTAAGAACTGAATATATATGCGTAAGAACGGAATATATATCTGTAAGAACGGAATATATATGTGTAAGAACTGAATATATATGTGTAAGAACTGAATATATATGTATAAGAACAGAATATACATGTGTAAAAACTGAATATATATGCGTAAGAACTGAATATATATGCGTAAAAACTGAATATATATGGGTAAAAACTGAATATATATGCGTACGAACTGAATATATATGCGTAAGAACGGAATATATATGCGTAAGAACTGAATATATATGCGTAAGAAATGAATATATATGCGTAAGAACGGAATATATATGTGTAAGAACTGAATATATATGTGTAAGAACTGAATATATATGTGCAAGAACTGAATATATATGGGTAAGAACGGAATATATATCTCTAAGAACGGAATATATATATGTAAGAACTGAATATATGTGTAAGAACTGAATATATGTGTAAGAACTGAATATATATGTGTAGGAACTGATATATATGGGTAATAACGGAATATATATGCGTAGAAACTGAATATACATGCGTAAGAACTTAATATATATGCGTAAGAACTGAATATATATGCGTAAGAACTAAATATATGCGTAGAAACTGAATATATATGCGTACGAACTGAATATATATGCGTAAGAACGGAATATATATCTGTAAGAACTGAATATATATGTGTAAGAACTGAATATATATGTGTAAGAACTGAATATATATGCATACGAACTGAATATATATGCGTACGAACTGAATATATATGCGTAAGAACGGAATATATATCTGTAAGAACGGAATATATATGTGTAAGAACTGAATATATATGGGTAAGAACTGAATATATATGAGTACGAACTGAATATATATGTGTAAGAACGGAATATATATCTGTAAGAACAGAATATATATGTGTAAGAACTGAATATATATGTGTAAGAACTTAATATATATGCGTACGAACTGAATATATATGCGTACGAACTGAATATATATGCGTAAGAACGGAATATATATCTGTAAGAACGGAATATATATGTGTAAGAACTGAATATATATGCGTAAGAACGGAATATATATGCGTAAGAAATGAATATTTATGGGTAAGAACGGAATCTATATGTGTAAGAACTGAATATATATGTGTAAGAACTGAATATATATGTAAGAACTGAATATGTATGGGTAAGAACGGAATATAAATCTGTAAGAACGGAATATATATGTGTAAGAACTGAATATATATGTGTAAGAACTGAATATATATGTGTAAGAACTGAATATATATGTGTAAGAACTGAATATATATGAAAGAACTGAATATGTATGGGTAAGAACGGAATATATATCTGTAAGAACGGAATATATATGTGTAAGAACTGAATATATATGTGTAAGAACCGAAAATATATTTGTAAGAACTGAATATATGTGTAGGAACACTGAATTTATATGCGTAAGAACTGAATATATATGCGTAAGAACGGAATATATATGTGTAAGAACTGAACATATATGTGTAAGAACTGAATATATATGCGTATGAACTGAATATATATGCGTAACAAATGCATATATATGCCTAAGAACTGAATATATATGCGTAAGAAATGAATATATATGCGTAAGAACGGAATATATATGTGTAAGAACTGAATATATGTGTAAGAACTGAATATATATGTTTAAGAACTGAATATATATGGGTAAGAACGGAATATATATGCGTAGAAACTGAATATATTTGCGTAAGAACGGAATATATATGCGTTAGAACTGAATATATATGCGTAAGAACTGAATATATTTGCGTAAGAACGGAATATATATGCGTAAGAACGGAATATATATGTGTAAGAACTGAATATATATGTGTAAGAACTGAATATATATGCGTATGATCTGAATATATATGCGTAAGAACTGAATATATATGTGTAAGAACTGAATATATATGGGTAAGAACGGAATATATATGCGTAGAAACTGAATATACGTGCGTAAGAACTGAATATATATGCGTAAGAACTGAATATATATGCGTAAGAACTGAATATATATGCGTAGAAACTGAATATATATACGTACGAACTGAATATATATGCGTAAGAACGGAATATATATCTGTAAGAACGGAATATATATGTGTAAGAACGGAATATATATGTGTAAGAACTGAATATATATGTGTAAGAACAGAATATATATGTGTAATAACTGAATATATATGCGTAGGAACTGAATATATATGCGTAAGAACTGAATATATATGCGTAAGAACTGAATATATATGCGTAAGAAATGAATATATATGCGTAAGAACGAAATATATATGTGTAACAACTGAATATATATGTGTAAGAAATGAATATATATGTGTAAGAACTGAATATTATGGGTAAGAACGGAATATATAGCTGTAAGACCGGAATATATATGTGTAAGAACTGAATATATATGTGTAAGAACTGAATATATATGTGTAAAAACTGAATATATATGTGTAGGAACTGAATATATATGCGGAAGAACTGAATATATATGCGTAGGAACTGAATATATATGCGTAAGAACGGAATATATATGTGTAAGAACTGAATATATATGCGTACGAACTGAATATATATGCGTAAGAACTGAATATATATGTGTAAGAACTGAATATATATGTGTAAGAACTGAATATATATGCGTAAGAACGGAATATATATGCGTTAAAACTGAATATATATGCGAAGGAACTGAATATATATGCGTAAGAGCTGAATATATATGCGTAAGAACGGAATATATATGTGTAAGAACTGAATAAATATGGGTAAAAGAGGAATATATATGCGTAGAAACTGAATATATATGCGTAAGAACTGAATAAATATGTGTAAGAACTGAATATATATGCGTACGAAATGAATATATATGCGTAAGAACGGAATATATATCTGTAAGAACTGAATATATATGTGTAAGAACTGAATATATATGTGTAAGAACTGAATATATATGCGTAAACACTGAATATATATTCGTAAAACCGGAATATATATGTCTAAGAACTGAATATATGTGTAAGAACTGAATATATATGCGTAAGAACGGAATATATATGCGTAAGAACGGAATATATATGTGTAAGAACTGAATATATATGTGTAAGAACTGAATATATATGCGTAAGAAGTGAATATATATGTGTTAGAACTGAATATATATGCGTAAGAACGGAATATATATGTGTAAGAACTGAATATATATGTGTAAGAACTGAAAATATATGGGTAAGAACGGAATATAAATGCGTAGAAACTGAATATATATGCGTAAGAACTGAATATATATGCGTAAGAACTGAATATATATGCGTCAGAACTGAAAATAGATGCGTAAGAAATGAATATATATGCCTAAGAACTGAATATATATGTGTAAGAACTGAATATATATGTGTAAGAACTGAATATATATGTGTAAGAACTGAATATATATGGGTAAGAACGGATTATATATGCGTAGAAACTGAATATATATGCGTAAGAACTGAATATATATGCGTATGAACTGAATATATATGCGTAAGAACTGAATATATATGCCTAAGAACTGAATATATATGCGTAAACACTGAATATATATGCGTAAGAACGGAATATATATGTGTAAGAACTGAATATATATGCGTAAGAACGGAATATATATGTGTAAGAACTGAATATATATGAGAAGGAACTGAATATATATGCGTAAGAACTGAATATATATGCGTAAGAACGGAATATATATGTGTAAGAACTGAATATATATGCGAAGGAACTGAATATATATGCGTAAGAACGGAATATATATGCGTACGAACTGAATATATATGCGTAAGAACGGAATATATATGTGTAAGAACTGAATATATATGCGAAGGAACTGAATATATATGCGTAAGAACTGAATATATATCTGTAAGAACGGAATATATATGTGTAAGAACTGAATATATATGTGTAAGAACTGAATATATATGTGTAAGAACTGAATATATATGTGTAGGAACTGAATATATATGCGTAAGAACTGAATATATATGCGTAGGAACTGAATATATATGCGTAAGAACCGAATATATAAGCGTAAGAAATGAATATATATGCGTAAGAAATGAATATATATGTGTAAGAACTGAATATATATGTGTAAGAACTGAATATATATGGGTAAGAACGGAATATATATGGGTAAGATCGGAATATATATGCGTCTGAACTGAATATATATGCGTAAGTAATGAATATATATGCCTAAGAACTGAATATATATGTGTAAGAACTGAATATATATGTGTAAGACCTGAATATATGAGTTAGAACTGAATATATATGCGTAAGAACTGAATATATATGTGTAAGAACTGAATATATATGGGTAAGAACTGAATATATATGAGTAGAAACTGAATATATATACGTACGAACTGAATATATATGCGTAAGAACGGAATATATATCTGTTAGAACGGAATATATATGTGTAAGAACGGAATATATATGTGTAAGAACTGAATATATATGTGTAAGAACAGAATATATATGTATAATAACTGAATATATATGCGTAGGAACTGAATATATATGCGTAAGAACTGAATATATATGCGTAAGAACTGAAAATATATGCGTAAGAAATGAATATATATGCGTAAGAACGGAATATATATGTGTAAGGACTGAATATATATGTGTAAGAAATGAATATATATGTGTAAGAACTGAATATTATGGGTAAAAAAGGAATATATATCTGTAAGAACGGAATATATATGTGTAAGAACTGAATATATATGTGTAAGAACTGAATATATATGTGTAAGAACTGAATATATATGGGTAAGAACGGAATATATATGTGTAAGAACTGAATATATATGTGTAAGGAATGAATATATATGTGTAAGAACTGAATATTATGGGTAAGAACGGAATATATATCTGTAAGAACGGAATATATATGTGTAAGTACTGAATATATATGTGTAAGAACTGAATATATATGTGTAAGAACTGAATATATATGGGTAAGAACGGAATATATATGAGTATGAACTGAATATATATGCGTAAGAACGGAATAAATATGTGTAAGAACTGAATATATATGCGTACGAACTGAATATATATGCGTAAGAACGGAATATATATGTGTAAGAACTGAATATATATGTGTAAGAACTGAATATATATGCGTAAGAACGGAATATATATGCGTAAAAACTGAATATATATGCGTAGGAACTGAATATATATGCGTAAGAACTGAATATGTATGCGTAAGAACGGAATATATATGCGTAAGAACTGAATATATATGTGTAAGAACTGAATATATATGTGTAAGAACTGAATATGTATGGGTAAGAACGGAATATATATGCGTAGAAACTGAATATATATGCGTAAGAACTGAATATATATGCGTAAGAACTGAATATATATGCGTCAGAACTGAATATATATGCGTAAGAAATGAATATATATGCCTAAGAACTGAATATATATGTGTAAGAACTGAATATATATGTGTAAGAACTGAATATATATGGGTAAGAACGGATTATATATGCGTAGAAACTGAATATATATGCGTAAGAACTGAATATATATGCGTATGAACTGAATATATATGCGTAAGAACTGAATATATATGCCTAAGAACTGAATATATATGCGTAAACACTGAATATATATGCGTAAGAACGGAATATATATGTGTAAGAACTGAATATATGTGTAAGAACTAAATATATATGTGTAAGAACTGAATATATATGTGTAAGAACTGAATATATATGCATAAGAACTGAATATATATGCATAGGAGCTGAATATATATGCGTAAGAACTGAATATATATGCGCAAGAAATGAATATATATGCGTACGAACTGAATATATATGCGTAGAAACTGAATATATATGCGCAAGAAATAAATATATGCGTAAGAACTGAATATATTTGCGTAAGAACTGAATATATATGCGTAAGAACTGAATATATATGTGTAAGAACTGAATATATATGTGTAAGAACTTAATATATATGTGTAAGAACTGAATAAATATGGGTAAAAGAGGAATATATATGCGTAGAAACTGAATATATATGCGTAAGAACTGAATAAATATGTGTAAGAACTGAATATATATGCGTACGAACTGAATATATATGCGTAAGAACGGAATATATATCTGTAAGAACTGAATATATATGTGTAAGAACTGAATATATATGTGTAAGAACTGAATATATATGCGTAAACACTGAATATATATTCGTAAAACCGGAATATATATGTCTAAGAACTGAATACATGTGTAAGAACTGAATATATATGCGTAAGAACGGAATATATATGCGTAAGAACGGAATATATATGTGTAAGAACTGAATATATATGTGTAAGAACTGAATATATATGCGTAAGAAGTGAATATATATGTGTAAGAACTGAATATATATGCGTAAGAACGGAATATATATGTGTAAGAACTGAATATATATGTGTAAGAACTGAAAATATATGGGTAAGAACGGAATATATATGCGTAGAAACTGAATATATATGCGTAAGAACTGAATATATATGCGTAAGAACTGAATATATATGCGTCAGAACTGAAAATAGATGCGTAAGAAATGAATATATATGCCTAAGAACTGAATATATATGTGTAAGAACTGAATATATATGTGTAAGAACTGAATATATATGTGTAAGAACTGAATATATATGGGTAAGAACGGATTATATATGCGTAGAAACTGAATATATATGCGTAAGAACTGAATATATATGCGTATGAACTGAATATATATGCGTAAGAACTGAATATATATGCCTAAGAACTGAATATATATGCGTAAACACTGAATATATATGCGTAAGAACGGAATATATATGTGTAAGAACTGAATATATATGCGTAAGAACGGAATATATATGTGTAAGAACTGAATATATATGCGAAGGAACTGAATATATATGCGTAAGAACTGAATATATATGCGTAAGAACGGAATATATATGTGTAAGAACTGAATATATATGCGAAGGAACTGAATATATATGCGTAAGAACGGAATATATATGCGTACGAACTGAATATATATGCGTAAGAACGGAATATATATGTGTAAGAACTGAATATATATGCGAAGGAACTGAATATATATGCGTAAGAACTGAATATATATCTGTAAGAACGGAATATATATGTGTAAGAACTGAATATATATGTGTAAGAACTGAATATATATGTGTAAGAACTGAATATATATGTGTAGGAACTGAATATATATGCGTAAGAACTGAATATATATGCGTAGGAACTGAATATATATGCGTAAGAACCGAATATATAAGCGTAAGAAATGAATATATATGCGTAAGAAATGAATATATATGTGTAAGAACTGAATATATATGGGTAAGATCGGAATATATATGCGTAGAAACTGAATATATATGAGTAAGAACTGAATACATATGCGTATGAACTGAATATATATGCGTAAGAACTGAATATATATGCGTAAGAACTGAATATATATGCGTAAGAACGGAATATATATGTGTTAGAACTGAATATATATGCGTACGAACTGAATATATATGCGTAAGAACGGAATATATATCTGTAAGAACGGAATATATATGTGTAAGAACTGGATATATATGTGTAAGAAGTGAATATATATGTGTAAGAACTGAATATATATGTGTAAGGACTGAATATATATGCGTAAGAACGGAATATATATGCGTAAACACTGAATATATATGCGTAAGAACGGAATATATATGTGTAAGAACTGAATATATGTGTAAGAACTGAATATATATGTGTAAGAACTGAATATATATGTGTAAGAACTGAATATATATGCGTAGAACTGAATATATATGCGTAGGAACTGAATATATATGCGTAAGAACTGAATATATATGCGCAAGAAATGAATATATATGCGTACGAACTGAATATATATGCGTAAGAACGGAATAAATATGTGTAAGAACTGAATATATATGGGTAAGAAAGGAATATATAT
Source organism: Cyrtodaria siliqua (assembly GCA_037043455.1). Classification (NCBI taxonomy): domain Eukaryota; kingdom Metazoa; phylum Mollusca; class Bivalvia; order Adapedonta; family Hiatellidae; genus Cyrtodaria; species Cyrtodaria siliqua. Next base: position 8,107 of record JAWPHD010024462.1, on the reverse strand, counting down.
GCGTAGAAACTGAATATATATGCGCAAGAAATGAATATATGCGTAAGAACTGAATATATTTGCGTAAGAACTGAATATATATGCGTCAGAACGGAATATTTATGTGTAAGAACTGAATATATATGTGTAAGAACTGAATATATGTGTTAGAACTGAATATGTATGGGTAAGAACGGAATATATATGCGTAGAAACTGAATATATATGCGTAAGAACTGAATATATATGCGTAAGAACTGAATATATATGCGTCAGAACTGAATATATATGCGTAAGAACGGAATATATATGTGTAAGAACTGAATATATATGCGTACGAACTGAATATATATGCGTAAGAACTGAATATATATGCGTCAGAACTGAATATATATGCGTAAGAACGGAATATATATGTGTAAGAACTGAATATATATGCGTACGAACTGAATATATATGCGTAAGAACGGAATATATATCTGTAAGAACTGAATATATATGTGTAAGAACTGAATATATATGTGTAAGAACAGAATATATATGTGTAAGAACTGAATATATATGTGTAAGAACTGAATATATATGTGTAAGAACTGAATATATGTGTAAGAACTGAATATATGAGTAAGAACTGAATATATATGTGTAAGAACTGAATATATATGCGTAAGAACTGAATATATATGCGTAAGAACTGAATATATATGCATAAGAACTGAATATATATGCGTAGAAACTGAATATATATGCGAACGAACGGAATATATATGCGAACGAACGGAATATATATCTGTAAGAACGGAATATATATGTGTAAGAACTGAATATATATGTGTAAGAACTGAATATATATGCGTAAGAACAGAATATATATGTGTAAGAACGGAATATATATGCGTAAGAACTGAATATATATGCGTAGGAACTGAATATATATGCGTAAGAACTGAATATATATGCGTAAGAATTGAATATATATGCGTAAGAAATGAATATATATGCGTAAGAACGGAATATATATGTGTAAGAACTGAATATATATGCGTAGGAACTGAATATATATGCGTAATAACTGAATATATATGCGTAAGAATTGAATATATATGCGTAAGAAATGAATGTATATGCGTAAGAACGGAATATATATGTGTAAGAACTGAATATATATGTGTAAGAACTGACTATATATGGGTAAGAACTGAATATATATATGTAAGAACGGAATATATATGTGTAAGAACTGATTATATATGGGTAAGAACGGAATATATATGCGTATGAGCTGAATATATATGCGTAAGAACGGAATATATATATGTAAGAACTGAATATATATGCGTACGAACTGAATATATATGCGTAAGAACGGAATATATATGTGTAAGAACTGAATATATATGCGAAGGAACTGAATATATATGCGTAAGAACTGAATATATATCTGTAAGAACGGAATATATATGTGTAAGAACTGAATATATATGTGTAAGAACAGAATATATATGTGTAAGAACTGAATATATATGTGTAGGAACTGAATATATATGCGTAAGAACTGAATATATATGCGTAGGAACTGAATATATATGCGTAAGAACCGAATATATATGCGTAAGAAATGAATATATATGCGTAAGAAATGAATATATATGTGTAAGAACTGAATATATATGTGTAAGAACTGAATATATATGGGTAAGAACGGAATATATATGGGTAAGAACGGAATATATATGCGTAGAAACTGAATATATATGAGTAAGAACTGAATACATATGCGTATGAACTGAATATATATGCGTAAGAACTGAATATATATGCGTAAGAACTGAATATATATGCGTAAGAACGGAATATATATGTGTTAGAACTGAATATATATGCGTACGAACTGAATATATATGCGTAAGAACGGAATATATATCTGTAAGAACGGAATATATATGTGTAAGAACTGGATATATATGTGTAAGAAGTGAATATATATGTGTAAGAACTGAATATATATGTGTAAGGACTGAATATATATGCGTAAGAACGGAATATATATGCGTAAGAACTGAATATATATGCGTAAGAAGTGAATATATATGTGTAAGAACTGAATATATATGCGTAAGAACGGAATATATATGTGTACGAACTGAATATATATGTGTAAGAACTGAAAATATATGGGTAAGAACGGAATATATATGCGTAGAAACTGAATATATATGCGTAAGAACTGAATATATATGCGTAAGAACTGAATATATATGCGTCAGAACTGAAAATAAATGCGTAAGAAATGAATATATATGCCTAAGAACTGAATATATATGTGTAAGAACTGAATATATATGTGTAAGAACTGAATATATATGTGTAAGAACTGAATATATATGGGTAAGAACGGATTATATATGCGTAGAAACTGAATATATATGCGTAAGAACTGAATATATATGCGTATGAACTGAATATATATGCGTAAGAACTGAATATATATGCCTAAGAACTGAATATATATGCGTAAACACTGAATATATATGCGTAAGAACGGAATATATATGTGTAAGAACTGAATATATATGCGTAAGAACGGAATATATATGTGTAAGAACTGAATATATATGCGAAGGAACTGAATATATATGCGTAAGAACTGAATATATATGCGTAAGAACGGAATATATATGCGTACGAACTGAATATATATGCGTAAGAACGGAATATATATGTGTAAGAACTGAATATATATGCGAAGGAACTGAATATATATGCGTAAGAACTGAATATATATCTGTAAGAACGGAATATATATGTGTAAGAACTGAATATATATGTGTAAGAACTGAATATATATGTGTAAGAACTGAATATATATGTGTAGGAACTGAATATATATGCGTAAGAACTGAATATATATGCGTAGGAACTGAATATATATGCGTAAGAACAGAATATATAAGCGTAAGAAATGAATATATATGCGTAAGAAATGAATATATATGTGTAAGAACTGAATATATATGTGTAAGAACTGAATATATATGGGTAAGAACGGAATATATATGGGTAAGATCGGAATATATATGCGTAGAAACTGAATATATATGAGTAAGAACTGAATACATATGCGTATGAACTGAATATATATGCGTAAGAACTGAATATATATGCGTAAGAACTGAATATATATGCGTAAGAACGGAATATATATGTGTTAGAACTGAATATATATGCGTACGAACTGAATATATATGCGTAAGAACGGAATATATATCTGTAAGAACGGAATATATATGTGTAAGAACTGGATATATATGTGTAAGAAGTGAATATATATGTGTAAGAACTGAATATATATGTGTAAGGACTGAATATATATGCGTAAGAACGGAATATATATGCGTAAACACTGAATATATATGCGTAAGAACGGAATATATATGTGTAAGAACTGAATATATGTGTAAGAACTGAATATATATGTGTAAGAACTGAATATATATGTGTAAGAACTGAATATATATGCGTAGAACTGAATATATATGCGTAGGAACTGAATATATATGCGTAAGAACTGAATATATATGCGCAAGAAATGAATATATATGCGTACGAACTGAATATATATGCGTAAGAACGGAATAAATATGTGTAAGAACTGAATATATATGGGTAAGAAAGAAATATATATGCGTAGAAACTGAATATATATGCGCAAGAAATGAATATATGCGTAAGAACTGAATATATTTGCGTAAGAACTGAATATATATGCGTAAGAACGGAATATTTATGTGTAAGAACTGAATATATATGTGTAAGAACTGAATATATGTGTTAGAACTGAATATGTATGGGTAAGAACGGAATATATATGCGTAGAAACTGAATATATATGCGTAAGAACTGAATATATATGCGTAAGAACTGAATATATATGCGTCAGAACTGAATATATATGCGTAAGAACTGAATATATATGTGTAAGAACTGAATATATATGCGTACGAACTGAATATATATGCGTAAGAACTGAATATATATGCGTCAGAACTGAATATATATGCGTAAGAACGGAATATATATGTGTAAGAACTGAATATATATGCGTACGAACTGAATATATATGCGTAAGAACGGAATATATATCTGTAAGAACGGAATATATATATGTAAGAACTGAATATATATGTGTAAGAACTGAATATATATGTGTAAGAACAGAATATATATGTGTAAGAACTGAATATATATGTGTAAGAACTGAATATATATGTGTAAGAACTGAATATATGTGTAAGAACTGAATATATGAGTAAGAACTGAATATATATGTGTAAGAACTGAATATATATGCGTAAGAACTGAATATATATGCGTAAGAACTGAATATATATGCATAAGAACTGAATATATATGCGTAGAAACTGAATATATATGCGAACGAACGGAATATATATGCGAACGAACGGAATATATATCTGTAAGAACGGAATATATATGTGTAAGAACTGAATATATATGTGTAAGAACTGAATATATATGCGTAAGAACAGAATATATATGTGTAAGAACGGAATATATATGCGTAAGAACTGAATATATATGCGTAGGAACTGAATATATATGCGTAAGAACTGAATATATATGCGTAAGAATTGAATATATATGCGTAAGAAATGAATATATATGCGTAAGAACGGAATATATATGTGTAAGAACTGAATATATATGGGTAAGAACTGAATATATATCTGTAAGAACGGAATCTATATGTGTAAGAACTGAATATATATGTGTAAGAACTGAATATATATGTGTAAGAACTGAATATATATGTGTAGGAACTGAATATATATGCGTAAGAACTGAATATATATGCGTAGGAACTGAATATATATGCGTAAGAACCGAATATATATGCGTAAGAAATGAATATATATGCGTAAGAACTGAATATATATTTGTAAGAACTGAATATATATGTGTAAGAACTGAATATATATGTGTAAGAACTGAATATATATGGGTAAGAATGGAATATATATGCGTAGAAACTGAATATATATGAGTAAGAACTGAATACATATGCGTATGAACTGAATATATATGCGTAAGAACTGAATATATATGCGTAAGAACTGAATATATATGCGTAAGAACGGAATATATATGTGTTAGAACTGAATATATATGCGTACGAACTGAATATATATGCGTAAGAAAGGAATATATATCTGTAAGAACTGAATATATATGTGTAAGAACTGGATATATATATGTGTAAGAAGTAAATATATATGTGTAAGAACTGAATATATATGTGTAAGGACTGAATATATATGCGTAAGAACGGAATATATATGCGTAAACACTGAATATATATGCGTAAGAACGGAATATATATGTGTAAGAACTGAATATATGTGTAAGAACTGAATATATATGTGTAAGAACTGAATATATATGTGTAAGAACTGAATATATATGCGTAGAACTGAATATATATGCGTAGGAACTGAATATATATGCGTAAGAACTGAATATATATGCGCAAGAAATGAATATATATGCGTACGAACTGAATATATATGCGTAAGAACGGAATAAATATGTGTATGAACTGAATATATATGGGTAAGAAAGGAATATATATGCGTAGAAACTGAATATATATGCGCAAGAAATGAATATATGCGTAAGAACTGAATATATTTGTGTAAGAACTGAATATATATGCGTAAGAACGGAATATTTATGTGTAAGAACTGAATATATATGTGTAAGAACTGAATATATATGTGTAAGAACTGAATATGTATGGGTAAGAACGGAATATATATGCGTAGAAACTGAATATATATGCGTAAGAATTGAATATATATGCGTAAGAACTGAATATATATGCGTCTGAACTGAATATATATGCGTAAGTAATTAATATATATGCCTAAGAACTGAATATATATGTGTAAGAACTGAATATATATGTGTAAGAACTGAATATATGAGTAAGAACTGAATATATATGCGTAAGAACTGAATATATATGTGTAAGAACTGAATATATATGGGTAAGAACTGAATATATATGCGTAAGAACTTAATATATATGCGTAAGAACTGAATATATATGCGTAGAAACTGAATATATATACGTACGAACTGAATATATATGCGTAAGAACGGAATATATATCTGTAAGAACGGAATATATATGTGTAAGAACGGAATATATATGTGTAAGAACTGAATATATATGTGTAAGAACAGAATATATATGTATAATAACTGAATATATATACGTAGGAACTGAATATATATGCGTAAGAACTTAATATATATGCGTAAGAAATGAATATATATGCTTAAGAACGGAATATATATGTGTAAGAACTGAATATATATGTGTAAGAAATGAATATATATGTGTAAGAACTGAATATAATGGGTAAGAACGGAATATATATCTATAAGAACGGAATATATATGTGTAAGAACTGAATATATATGTGTAAGAACTGAATATATATGTGTAAGAACTTAATATATATGGGTAAGAACGGAATATATATGCGTATGAACTGAATATATATGCGTAAGAACGGAATATATATGTGTAAGAACTGAATATATATGCGTACGAACTGAATATATATGCGTAAGAACGGAATATATATGTGTAAGAACTGAATATATATGTGTAAGAACTGAATATATATGCGTAAGAACGGAATATATATGCGTAAAAACTGAATATATATGCGTAGGAACTGAATATATATGCGTAAGAACTGAATATGTATGCGTAAGAACGGAATATATATGCGTAAGAACTGAATATATATGTGTAAGAACTGAATATATATGTGTAAGAACTGAATATGTATGGGTAAGAACGGAATATATATGCGTAGAAACTGAATATATATGCGTAAGAACTGAATATATATGCGTAAGAACTGAATATATATGCGTCAGAACTGAATATATATGCGTAAGAAATGAATATATATGCCTAAGAACTGAATATATATGTGTAAGAACTGAATATATATGTGTAAGAACTGAATATATATGTGTAAGAACTGAATATATATGGGTAAGAACGGATTATATATGCGTAGAAACTGAATATATATGCGTAAGAACTGAATATATATGCGTATGAACTGAATATATATGCGTAAGAACTGAATATATATGCCTAAGAACTGAATATATATGCGTAAACACTGAATATATATGCGTAAGAACGGAATATATATGTGTAAGAACTGAATATATGTGTAAGAACTAAATATATATGTGTAAGAACTGAATATATATGTGTAAGAACTGAATATATATGCGTAAGAACTGAATATATATGCGTAGGAGCTGAATATATATGCGTAAGAACTGAATATATATGCGCAAGAAATGAATATATATGCGTACGAACTGAATATATATGCGTAAGAACGGAATATATATGTGTAAGAACTGAATATATATGGGTATGAAAGGAATATATATGCGTAGAAAGTGAATATATATGCGCAAGAAATAAATATATGCGTAAGAACTGAATATATTTGCATAAGAACTGAATATATATGCGTAAGAACTGAATATATATGTGTAAGAACTGAATATATATGTGTAAGAACTGAATATATATGTGTAAGAACTGAATATATATGGGTAAAAGCGGAATATATATGCGTAGAAACTGAATATATATGCGTAAGAACTGAATAAATATGTGTAAGAACTGAATATATATGCGTACGAACTGAATATATATGCGTAAGAACGGAATATATATCTGTAAGAACTGAATATATATGTGTAAGAACTGAATATATATGTGTAAGAACTGAATATATATGTGTAAGAACTGAATATATATGCGTAAACACTGAATATATATGCGTAAAAACGGAATATATATGTGTAAGAACTGAATATATGTGTAAGAACTGAATATATATGAGTAAGAACTGAATATATATGCGTAAGAACGGAATATATATGCGTAAGAATGGAATATATATGTGTAAGAACTGAATATATATGTGTAAGAACTGAATATATATGCGTAAGAAGTGAATATATATGTGTAAGAACTGAATATATATGCGTAAGAACG